>CANYCX011123287.1:0-14984 GCA_948193385.1 Breynia disticha f. nivosa | reverse complement strand
GCATGAACCGCTGGTTAGGTTAATTCAAGGCTACCTGAGCCGTTCATGGGAGGTTGGGGTCGCTAAAGTGTGGAGGGAAAGCAATGGCGTGGCTGATGCCCTAGCAAAGAAGGCTCTTTCGTTACCACGAGGGGTTCAATTCCTCGACAATCCCCAGTCGAGTTAATCCAGCTTCTGGAGTTTGATAGCGCAGGGGGGACTCACCCCTGGTTTAAGTACTTATACTAGGCCTGTGGTCTCATCCTCATCAAAAAAAAAAAATCTTACATCATTATGGGACTGAAACACACAAAATTAAGCATCTTTGGAGAAAGGCCTAACATCAATTTAAGCTACTAATAATTGGTTTCTTTTTCCCTCTCAAACAGTTCTTACATGAACAAACAGTTGTGTTGAAGAAATATTAATGGAGCGTGAAGAAGCAACAAGTGGCTGAAATGGGGGATTTGGCTGATAAATTAAACATGGAATCATTTACCTTTAGTTGGTGAGGTATAAGAATAGGAATGAGACAAAGTATTAGAATTTGATGTTATGATCTGAGTACACAAAAAGTAAATTCCCCCACCTTTACCAAATGGAATATCGAAAAGCACCACAAAAGTAAAAACCAGCGATGCGCTTCTCTCATTCCATATAACTCCTTTTGACCTTAAAAAATATGTCAATAAACTACCCTCCCCGAAATATTAGACCAAAGAAACTGAAAAGAAAAAATCCCCCAATATGCACAGTACCACCACTTCCAGAACAGCAGTAGACCGACGAGGAACAAGTCCAATAAGTCGGTAACCAAATCTTGTTTTTCCTATTTCTCATCATCCTCTATAATGGAAATGTCAGTGGGATTGATTCGCTCATTCAAACTCATCGTTTGAACAAATAATCCCCAACTGAAACGCCCAAAATTGATGAAACTCTGCCAAAACACCTCCTCATGAAGGACCAAGACTGATAATCGACATTGACCTGTGTATTGATGCTGCAACTTTTTTTTTGGGATAAGAACTCATCCTCTGAACCAAACTGTGACCGGCTTTTGAAATGGCGCCTTCGCCCTATCCATACGAATATCTGACTTGAAATCAGGAGACCTGCTACTCACCCTCGAACCTTCAATTTGTTCTCCTCCCGAAATGTATGACGGGCGACCTCTGGATCTTGACTCTGAATCATAAGATCGTCCTCTACCAACAGGAGAAATGCTTCTTTCCCTCCTAACCATCCCCTCCATTGCAGGCTTATAAAATCCTCCCCTCTCCCCTCTGTTAAAGGCTTGAGGAGATCTCCTGAAACAGTTGCTTGGACTGGAATCCCTAGCATATAGTCTATTCATACCATTAGCAGAATACCTTGTCCCATTGGAATGTTCAAATCTGCTATTTGAAGAGCGGTTGACAAATTGCCCACGCACATTGTTGTCAAATCTCGCAAACCTTCTTGCTCCCCTACCATTAGGAGAAATGCTTCTTTCTCTCCTAGGCAAGCCCATGCGATGTGCCAGTTGGTTAGGATATGCAGAATTATCCTCCATTACAGGCTTATAAAATCCTCCCCTTTCTGGAGATCTTCTAAAGCTGGTACTTGTAGGACTGTTATCTCTGTCTCTGACATATAGTCTATCATTAGCTGAAGATCTTCCACTGCAGTGTTCAAATCTGCCGTCCAAAGAGCGATCGGGAAACTCATCGCGGACATGATTGTCAAATCTCGCAATCCCTCTTCCTCCTCTACCAACAGGAGAAATGCTTCTTTCCCGCCTAGGCATGCCGCCCAAACGATGGGCCAAACGATTAGAATGGTATGCAGAATTATCCTCCAGTGCAGTCTTATAGAAGCCTCCCCGGTTTTGAGAAGATCTAAAAATATTGCTTGTAGGACTGTTATCTCTAACATACAGTCGATTCATACAATTAGATGAAGATCTAGTTCCATTGGAGTGTTCAAATCTTTTGTTTGAAGAGTGGTTAACAAATTGCCCACGGACTTGGCAGTCAAATCTTGCAAACCTTCTTATTCCAATATCTCTATCATAGGGAGAATATCCATGATCTTCCATACTTCTCATTCCACGAGGACCATTAGCATAGCCTCCAAGATGTGAACTCGTATACCGACGATCTGAATCCAAATCGCCAGGGCTTCTGCTTCTGAGATGAGTACAAGTAGCCTTGTCCGATACCATCTCATTTCGAGAATATGTACTTCCACCGTGGTCATATCTACACAAATGCAAGACACATAAATATGTAACAATTAGCACATATTACCATATAAAGATAAATAGCAAAGAAAAGGAACCAAAATTCACCTTCTCATCATAGCATCCTTTCTATGCATCAAATTGGACCCTTCTTCATTATTGGATGTCCTTAATCCCACCCCTTCATCAGATAGGAAATCTTTGTCAGTGGTCACATCAGAAGTTCTAGTTATTGGACTGTCGGACTCATCTTTAGCAGCATCTGCTGTCCCACAGGTTTCAATTCTTTGATCCTTGCCTTCGTCCATGTTACAATTTCTTTCTTCATCACTTTCAGACCCATAATCCAAGAGCTCATCTTCCCTATTCTCATCATCATTCTCTTCCCAATGACACGCTTCGGATTCCCTCAACTCCCCATCCTCAATCTGAGAATCAGGAGCAGCCTGAACTTCTGCACTATTAATTTTACCAAAGCTAATTTTATCATTTTGGTAAACACCTGATTCATAGCTTTCATCAGATGGATCATGAGTCACCTTAGGTGAGTCTTCTCTGAGGTCATCAACTGCCTCTACAAAAGCCTTCTCCGTCAACTTATCAACCTTATCCTGCTCAGAATCAGATCTATTCTCGAAAGATGAAACTTGACTGGGTGGTTGTTTTGCACCTAAACTTACCGCAGATTGGCGTTCTGAAGCAGATCTTGCTTGATTCGCATGCTCAGAATCAAGTGGAGCTTGTGTAAAAGATTTATGTATATCTTGGGCAAGCTGCTTGTCTTCATCGCCCACAGATGCCTTGCAAGGATTTTCTACATCACTAGAAATACTGCACGATGTCTCAAAATTAACTTTGTTAGAATCTTCTCTGAATACAAAACTCCCACTGCTTTGCTCATGCGTAACTTCCACTGCACAAGGAATTTTTTCATATTGAGTATCAGAAGAACTGATTTCTCCACATGGTCTCAAAGCACAGTCAGAAAGTTGATTATCCTTGTTATCTTCAGCGATAGAACGGGTAACGCAAGCTTCCTCGTTTTGGCTAGAAGATTTTGCATCATTAACAATGCCTACTGAGGTTGTCTGGCATTTATCGTCCATCTCCATCTTACCATTACCGGCCATAAAGTCATCATCTACAACATCCATATGAGAAGTATCTTGAAACTTATCACAAGGTATCTCCCACGCATCCATTAGAGTATTCAAGTCCCAATGTAACCTACTAGACAAAGAAGATGTCTCTTTGTTATCTTCCGATGCTAGATCCTTCCCGCTCACATCAAATTCTTCGAATAAAACGGTAGAAGCAGATGAGTCAACTACTTCTCGCGTCATATTTTCCTCATCATAAAAAATACCCTCGCAGGCAGCAGCAGCAAGTATCTCAATACCAGATAAATCTTCGCTGAAATCAATCTCGGAATAACTGCCTTCGGCAACTTTCCCAAGGCGCTTTGTTCTTGTATCCTTATCAGCAGATCTACACCTCTGCTTTCGATCAATTTCTAATTCAGCCTCTTCATTCTCTTGCGTTCGGAATATTGAAGGAGTAGAACTAGAAGGGGACGAAAACTTCCTCTTCTTAAACGGTAAAGCGTCAACAACAACTCCATTCTGCAAATTCAAAGAAAAATATTAGAAATCTTAAGAAACAACCAATTTAAATTAATCAAAGCATGAAAAATGAAACAAAAACCATGATAACATAAAAAACAACCTTATCATCAGCATCTTTGGAAAAATCCCTAGAACGCCTCAAAGCACTCCTGTGGCCTTTGGGCGCAGGTTTCCAAATGGAAACGGGATTTCTAAAATCGGCGAGTTCAAGTCCCGTGCTCATTACGCTTACAGATCTACCAATCACATCCACTCAAAAATTCCTGCTTCACCACAGTACAACGTTTATTAACAACTTACCCTTAACATATACATACAAAACCCATTTAACTATAACCGCATCTCGTAAAAACCCAACTAACAAACAATCAAAGCCGTTGATCTTCGAGATCTCCAAATCAACACTATTACCACTCCCGAGGCTTCCAGAATCTTCTTTTCTAGATCCGACGGTGGAGATAGTAATTGATTTTGCCCAAGAAGATTTATCTCTTCTCTCTGCCCGATTATCAATAACAAAACACTATTTTCACAAAACGCAGAGTTACCTGTTATTCTACAAATCAAAACGTCGTCGTTTTCTTCTTCGTCTTCAACTTCAAGGTTCCAGTTCTTGAAACAACAAATAAAACTTAGTTCGAATAAAATTTCCAGAAGAAGAAGAAACAGTGAGTTCTGTATGCCTATATGAAGGCGAGCGAGGATAGACCGTCAGATCTCAATCGCCGATCCCCTTTTATCTCTAACAAGTGTATCGTATATAGTTAAGGCCCAATCTTTTCATCATCGCCACGAAAGGCCTATCGCCGCATATTTATATTGTTATTTTTTTCATTTCCGAAACTACCCTTGTTTGTCTCCTTTTTTACGAGTGTTTGCCAGCTAACCTACGTGGAGGCGGTCTCTAAAAATCAGGTTGAAAATTTGAAATAGGAATTATTTTTTTATTTAAAGGGAAAGAAATAATGAAGATCTGGAAGTCTCGATTGGAGTGCTGATGGAAATATGTAGCCAACTACTTCATAAAAATAATATGTTAAAGTCAACAATCAAAACTCTGTCGTTCTGTGCTTTGGCTCAAATTTTTAATTTTCCTAATATGCGCTAATTTTTCGTCAAGCCTATCTCCATTAATTTGCTTGATTTGGTTTCATAATCAAGTTTTTAACGATAAAATATTTGCTAATAAAATTTTTTAAAAAATATAATAAAAATAATATATAATTTAATTAATTTTTTATATTTTGTAGTCTCGCGAAACAAGAAAGAGATAAAGAGGGTCATTTCGTAACATCTTCCATTGTTAGTTTTTTCTTTGATAGAGTGACCCCACACGCTAACGCGTGACTTTTATTCCACGAAAGGAACCCCACCACCTAGAGGAAAAGTCTAAGATTCCTGCCTTCTACTTGTTACTAATCCAATCGCACCTGATCCTTCCACGTCATTTCTACGTCTACTACCCATAGACGGCTCTGATTTATCCTTAGTTTATGTCCTGATTTTACGACTGCGTTGCACCCAATCATTCACCGACAATGATAAGAATACCTGTCCCATCACATTAATTCATCGTCTTCCTTTGTTCTGAACTCTATTTAACCAAGCTCAGCGACTGTCCACTCCCTACGTACCATGGAATTAAATGAATGACGATGCACACGATCTTAAAGGACCTTGACCAAACAATCTATCAATGCTTCGAAAGTTAAATATGATTTCATAGAAGAATCTTCGGGGGCAATTTGACCAAACCTAAAAACTTGAGCAACAATATTGTAATTGTATCACAGAATTTACCATGCGAATGCTGGGACGAATCCAGTATGTGATGCGCACTGGGCTAACGATTTAATAAGATTTTGCGAAAATTGCTACTTCTTGTGCCGGATTGCCTGTCATTAAGCATGTTTTTGTCCCTTCGGGTTGTTCGAAGGGAAAACATCTTATTGTGGCACCTGTTTCTTCCTTCACCTTCAATTCATGGGCATCACTACAGAGTACAGCAGATTATCAGAATAACAAGTTTGTTTACTCCTTATCGATTAAAGGTGTTAGTTAATTGAAGGGAAAAAAAATGAAAACGGGAGAGGCAAGATGAATTCAGAAAGAAAAGAATACCTAGCAGCCCAAGGACCCCTTGCCCATTTTCCCAATAATACTGCAGCTTTGAGCTCATCATATGATGCAACATCAACAATATTACTGCAACACAAAATCTGAAACATATTAGACAAGATGGAGACGAGAGAAATATGAAACATCCCTTTCAATAAAATGGATTATGAGTGAGAAACTTATGTTTATCACAAAGGGCAAGAACACACCTATCACGAAATGATATGGCCCTTCCAAGAAGAGAAGCCTGGACCTCATTCAGTTTGTCTTTGACATAGGCTGTCAAGACAGAAGCCTCCATAGATATTCCAAAAACTTTTCCTTGCTTTCCAGGAACATCTCTCCTTGATATCACCACACTTCCGCTTGAAACATCTCGAGGGCCAATTTCAACTCTCAGTGGAACTCCCTATATGAGTGAGATATTATGTCATTTATAACAGTGGAGACAAGCTAATGTTAAATCTGTTGTTCCTCAACACTCAATAAAACTTTTGTTGACAAATATATCGGGAATGATTTTACAGTAAAATAAAAATTAACACACACAGAAAACCATAAAATTGAAAATGCAAACCAAGTTACAAACCTTCATTTCCCAGAAATTGAATTTCCATCCCGGGGTTCTCTGTTCAGAATCATCAAGTTTAACTTTGATGCCAGCGGAATGAAGAATTTCTTTTACAGATGATGCTGCATTAAGAACTCCGATTCTCTCATTCTCCTTCTTCCAAATCGGTACAATCACAACCTGAAAGTGTGTTACATAAATATGAAGAGCATTTCTTACTTAGGTTACAGTACTGATTACAGTAGCATAGGTTCAAATGAATTATTGAGATACAGGATTCTCAGTACATCATAAGAGAGAATTGCCTAAACATTAGAATTTTCAATTTGATTCATCCAATAATTTGTTACTGGAGCTTCTGAATAATACACAAAAAAAGCTGCAACTGCTCCACACGTACCTGTATTGGAGCAACTTTGGGGGGGAACATTAGTCCTGCATCATCACCATGAGTCATTATAATGCCACCAACAAAACGGGTACTGATAGCCCATGATGTCTGCCACACATGTTGCCTTTGTCCACTTTCATCAGTAAACTGCAGAGTGCAGAAGACCATAAATCAATTATAAAAAGCAACTTGAATTACATAATATAAAAGTTTCATAGTTAAAAGCAATACCTGTAAAGTAGAAAATGAAATCAACGACACATAAGATATGGAAAACAACAATCAAAGAATTCATATGGCCAACTTTTCTGATGAACTCAAGAAAATTGGTAGAAGGGAAAAGGCCTTCTATTGTGCTAAAATTACCACTTAAAAGTCTAATAGCCAAAAACATAGTTGGATTTTTACAGATGAAAGAATAAAAGGGAAATCTGAAATTTGTTTGCATGCACCGTTTCCCTGTCACGCACCATTGCAATGCTGTCTATTAGCATTACCTCAACTACTGAAAATAAGAACTCGTAAAAGATGCAATTGCATTAATACCTGTGTCCCAAAAGCCCGAGAAAAATTTTGCCCAAGGTTATGGCTAGTTCCTGCCTGTAAAGCCTTTGTATCACCCATCATAGCCTCTATTGTATACGTCCTATCAGCACCAGCAAATGTTTCTACCTTAGATTTTCTACCTGCAATAACAGGTATTGCAGCTTGCTCATAAGCAAATTTTGTATATACATCAATCATCTGTAATGCCTGCAGTGCAGCACTACCATCCATTAAAATGAGAACATTAAGTTCCATAATGTTTATCAAACATACGCAACAGGTTAATATGGAGCAAACCTCTTGTTCTGCCTCCTCTGGAGTAGCATGAGCTGTGTGACCTTCCTGCCATAAAAATTCAAGTGTTCTAACAAAAGGCTTTGTGCGCATCTCCCATCTTGTGACGTTGGCCCACTGAGGTAACAAATTTTGCAAAGGTAGGGAAAAAAGAAAATACAGTGAAAAACTACCTTGTATATCATGGTATCATTTGAAAGGTTTTGGACAAGATATTCACCTGGTTGATCATCAGAGGAAGATCACGATAACTATGAATCCACTGAGTGAACATGTGATTCACGATTGTCTCACTAGTAGGTCGAACCTGCCACAACCTCAATAAGCGCAACAATTAAAGCCAGAACTCACATAAGGACTTCCCTTGAACTTGAACCAAAATAACTTCCTAGTTTACCTTCATAAACTTACAACCCACATAAAAAGAAAAAACTTAACTGCAAAAAGAAAATGCTAACGTGAATTCCCAGAGATGAAATCCTTACCACAAGTTTCTCTTCAAGCTCTTTCCCTCCTCCGATAGTCACAAGAGCCAGTTCTGGACTGAAACCCTCAACGTGACTTGCTTCTTTTTCAATAAACGAGTAAGGTATGAACTGCATTCACGTTTCACAAAAATTATTATATAGGGCCAACAATTTTCGACTATATAACAAGATTTGTGAAAACAAAAAATGATATAACACCTCTGTCACAAATTCAATTTTTGCTGTGTGTCACTGATACAATTACGGCACTTCTAACGCTAATCGTCATTACATAGTCCAGAAAACAAATAACAACCAATAAATAAATAAAAATGTCTTCAGAGACATACCTGCGGAAAATACATATTGCTATGCCCAGTCTCCTTGAACTTAACATTCAAATATTCCTAACAAAAAAAAAGAATAATTTTAAAACATACACATACACACACACACACACACACACAAAATTTAAAAAATGTAAGAAGTGAAAAGACCTGTATAGCCTCCCAGATAGCATATCCATAGGGACGAATGACCATAGTACCCCGAACGGGACCATAATCTGCTAGCTCAGCATTGGCAATAACATCAAGATACCAAGCGTTAAAATCCTGGGAGCGAGGAGTGATAACGCGGTCCTGGTTGACTCGGTCGTTTACACTATCAAGTCGGTCCTTGGTTTCGGGCGGAGTAGAAGCCGCGGTGTGAGCGGAGAGAGAAGGGAAGCGGGAGCTGTAACGTATGACGCGGCGAGAGGGGCGAGTTGAGGAAGAGGAGAAGAGGAGAGAGGTGAGTGAAGGGAGTCTCAAAGACATCACCATTTACAGAAACCGTGTTTGCTTTGTGTGTAAGAGTAGAGATGTGTTTTTGAGGGGATGAGGTTTTCATTGGGCCCAATTAAAGACCATCTGAAGTTTTTATGGGCTTTTATTTGGTTGGATCTTATTTTTTAAAATGAATAATTACACAATTTAATAGAATAATTAGTGGTTATAATTAGTGGTAATTATTCACAATGTGATCTTTCAAGTTTACTATTTAAGATATAACACCCTAGTTTGCTTAATTAATATTATAAAAATATTTTAAATTTATTTTATATTTATATCATTTTAATGTTTGTACATTATGAATATAACCAAACCATATCTGGTCCTTTTTTTACGCTTAAATTTGAAAATAAAAGATTCACTCACGATTTAATCACACCCTTTCATATTCTTTGTCTTTTCATTTTCCATTCTCTTTGATCGAACAGAAGAGTGTCAAACATCTTCTTCAAGGCGTTTCAATATTGACATTTTTTTGTGCAACTTCTCGCAAAAGTGTTCTTGCGATTTCTTCCATTAGAAAACTTATGTCCAATAACATCTGATTAAGGTAATGAATCCTGGCGAGTTTCTTTTTTTGTGTCGCTTCACTAACGAGATTTTTTGTTGGGATTTCTTTTCTTTCTCTACATGCGATTGGAATGTTTTTTTGTTCTTTGATGACTGTGATTGGGTGGGTTTTCGTTGGAGATATTTCTGTGTTTGTTGTGTAATTTATAAAGATATGTTGAATGATTTTTGTGTGTTTAGAAATTTGACAATGTGAACTTGTGTGAACCTATTGACATTGGTCTGAACTCGTCATTTTTTTTATCATATGCGAATCTGTGTATGGTTGTGTTTTTTAATTATGAACTGACTCTGTGAACATTTGTGAACCTTAGACTTTGAGTGTGAATGATTATTTTGTTGTGAACCTTATGGTGTGAACTTTTGTGAATGATTTTGATTGGGTGGGTTTTCGTTGGAGATGTTTCCGTGTCATTGTGTAATTTATAAAGTGATGTTGAATGATTTATGTGTGTTTAGAAATTTGACGATGTGATCTTGTGTGAACCTATTGATATTGGTATGAACTTGTCATTTTGTTTGATCATGTGTGAATCTGTGTATGGTTGTGCTTTTTTTATTATAAACTGACTCTGTGAACATTTGTGAACCTTAGACTTTAAGTGTGAATGTTTATTTTGTTGTGAACCTTATGTTGTGAACTTTTGTGAATGTTAAAATATTACTATAATGAGCATTTTCATTGTAAAATTGGCAATGTGAACCGATGTGAACTTTTAAAAGTGTGGTTGTTTGACTACGCATGTTTGTGAACTTCATCCAGTGAACCTCTGTGAACTTCAGAGTGTTTAAGTTTGAATTCTCATTTTTTTGTGAACTTGTCATTGTGAACATTTTTTAGTGTGGCTTAAGTGAGATTGATTTGAACTTGACGATGTGAACATGATCGAACTTTAAATAGTGAGGTTGAATGAGCACAAGTGCAGATGTGTTTTAACGTGTGTGAACCTGTGTGAACTTCTGCTCCTGATTTTGTTTTGCTCATTTTTTTGTAGGGCATTGATTTTGTTGTGCTCGTGGGTGAACATTTTGGTGAAAAATCTCGTTTTTTCATCATGCAGATTTGGCAGCAGTGTTGAAGAATGTATTGTCAATTAATTGTTTGGCGTCTTTAAGAGAAACAGTTTTCGGACACATTTTAGAAATTAGGGCTATTTAAGGGTAGCCACAGTTGCTACATGGATTGATGTTGAGGGAGATTGCAAATCCAGATATTCATTCGTTTCTTATATGAAATTATGTAGATGAAATTGTACATATCTTTGTTCATGTTCTTGAATAAAATATCTATGAAATGCGCGTAATTTGTATTGGAATGTATCAACATCCCTATTAATTTGAATTGCTTGTAATTGTCGTCCGAATCCCATGTTTCGTCATATTTGAGAAGTATTTATATTTGTTGGGTTATTTTGATCTGTTTTTTTGAAAAAAAATGTTGTTAAATCACTATGTGTAAGTAGTTGAATGCAAGAAATATTTATGTTCATCGAAAACAATAAACATCAACACATGTAAATATATGTGAGCCTTAGTTCGTGAGTGTAATGATCATTTATGTGACTGACATGGTGATGTGCATGTGAACTTATATGAACCTTTGCTATTGTGAAGAAGTGTTTATGAACTCATATGTGAACCTGTGCATGTGAACTTATGTGAACCTTTGCAATTGTGAAGAAGTGTCCGTGAAATCATATGTGAACCTGTGAATGTGAACTTATGTGAACTTTCGCTTTTTGTGATGAATTGTTCGTGATCTCATATGTGAACCTGTAAATGTAAACTTATATGAACTTCCGCTTTTTGTGATAAAGTGTTTGTGAACTCATATGTGAACTTATATGAACCTCCGCCATTGTGAAGAAGTGTCCGTGAAATCATATGTGAACCTATGCATGTGAACTTATGTGAACCTCCGCCACTGTGAAGAAGTATCTGTGAAATCATATGTGAACCTGTTCATGTGAATTTATGTGAACCTTAAAAATGATTTGGTATATCTTGAATTCCCTTTTGTGAACCTTAAGGAAGTTTGACAACAAGAACCATTGAAAAACATAAAATGATAGATAAAGTCACGTTGGTCAAAATTGAAACAATGTTGCGATTCTCAAGAATTAACTCAAACTTTAATCAATAAGAATGATTTCAAAAGTTTTCATACATGAATTGAAGCACATTGACTGATTTATCCAAACATGTTTTGTGAATCGTTTTTCCTTGATTTCAAAGATCAAAAGCAATGTTTGGATTGTTTTGTTTTATTTCTTCAATCGCTAATTGTGATGATTGTGTGTTTTTAATTTCAATAGTTGGTTTTTTGAAGGTTAAAACTTGTTAGATTTGAGAATTTGAATTGAGAGAGATTTTAGAAATGAGAATCACGCATGATTGTATACTGATATTCAGTTAGTTATGGTTTAACTATTTTTTAAATATAGAATGTTTGGATTGTCATCTTTTTAATTAACAAAGTTAATGGTTATTTTCTCAATACGCAAACATTAAATATTAGGTTTGTTAAATTTTCTCTTTTAATTATTAGGTACAACTTTATCCTTTATGATCAATCTTTAATTATTATGTACAAATTTAACACTTTATTTTTAATTTATTATTTTTTAAATTAACTTCTACATTTTATTAAGAAAAACTACTCATTTCTATATGTTATTAAGAAAAACTACTCATTAATACTCTTTACATTTCTATATTTTCAAACTACTAAAAGTTGTTTGAATATTTATTCACTTAAAGTAATTCATTCCACATTAACATGTTTTAACTTATAATCAACTTTTCATAAGTTTAACATTCTATTACTTTGGTTTAATTTTTTTTACCATTGTCTTATTTTCAAATTAATGTTTAAATAAACATTACTTATTATATGTATTAGTCTTAACTATTTTTTTTTCTTCATAAGAACAAATTTATCCTTAGGTTTAACGTTTTGCATTTTCGTAAACGTACTCCAAAAAACTGAATGTCGATTTCATGTTTATTTATATAAAATGTTATGATCATGGTTAACTTATTTTTAAAAAATAATGAACTTGACTTTCTATATGTGTTTGTAATAACCTTAGTATCAACTTATAAGTAAATTTCACAACTTATGTTCAATCTTCATATCACTAAATGTTAATTTTAAGTTTATTTTTAGTGTGTTTTATTACATATATAGGAGTTTTATATAGCAGAATTATAGTTAGTCTTTGTTTAAATTTCATTCAGTATATATCTGTTTTTTTTACATAAATTACATTTGGTCTGTTAAATATATCTTTTTGAATTTTTGTTGACATTATTTTTAATAAGTTTGTTGATTTTCGTGGATACATTTGCAGGTTTTGATTTTGCAAGATGTATTTTTTATTTGAGAATTATAATTTATGAAATTTTGAGTTGAAAATATTTTTGTATTGTGTCAAAAATATAATTGGTTAGTTTTAATCTTAAAGGAAGTCAATTTTTTTTTGCTTATTGTTTGTTCTTTCCACATAAATTGCATTTTTTGATGATCAAATCTATATAAATAAATTAAAGCTAAAACATCTAAATGAACCACAATGCAAAATTTAATTTTTCTAATTTTTAGAATTTTGAATTATTTTAATTAGATAAATTAATTATTTATTTCATTAAAAGACTCTTAACATTCTCTCTTAAATTTCCTTCATTTTTCAGTTAAATAAACCTATTAACTTCTCACATTAAACTGACAAAAATTATTAAGGTGTGTTCATTAATAGAAAATTATTTTCAGTTTTCTATCTCTAATTTTCTTATTTTTCTATTTCTGAGAAAATCATAGAAAATTTAGAAAATATGTTCAAAAGCTGACACTTCTCTATTTTAAAATAATCAAAAACTTGTTCAAATTCAACCAATATTTTGAAAAAATTCTATAAAAAAATAAAAAAATTTATAATTTATAATTTTTTAAATAATTTTTCATAATCAAATTGAAAAAAATATTTCAGATTTCAAATTAAAAATTATTAAAATATATAAGGCAATAATATATATAAAACAATCAAATCTATACATGAATAATTATTTTATAAAAATAAAGAATACACATAAACCATATCTACAATCACTTTACTAGAAAAAAAAACGATATTTTTAAATTTGTGAGATAAAATTTTTTTAGCGTGTTTTTTTAGTTTTCTAACTCAGAAAACTATGGAAAACAAGCTTCATTTTATAAAAGAAAACTGTGGAAAACTATCTTGAGTAGTTTTCAAACTTTAGCTATAATTTGGAAAACCTCATTTTCTATTTTTCTTGAAAAAAAATAGTTTTGAACATATTTTCTAATTTTACAATTTTCACAGAAAAATTTTCTAGTAAAGTAGAATAATTTTCTGTTAATGAACACACCCTTAACATTCCCACCTTAAATCAATGTAAGTTTATCTCTCTCATCTCTTCTTTCTCCTCTCCTTTCTTTACCGTTTCCATACTCCACCATATAATAAACTAACACCACAAATACGATGTGAACCTCAAAAATAAAATCTCGTTTTTAATTTAATTAACCATCTTTATAAAATAATTGTAAAATCAGAGTTAATTCGAATATAAGTTAGAGGAGATAGAAAATTAAATACATTTTCGTAAAACAAACACGGGCCCAAATCAATTACAACAACAATATAAAACATAATTTAGAATTCAGCGGAAGCAAATAAAAAGTTTGAAAACAAATCCAAACTCAAATTATTACATTTTTCAAAATGTTCAAATCCTCAATCTGAAAACAGTACACAAATAAGATGATAGAGCTCCACCTCTGACGTCAGCAAGTCTGGTGCAAGATCACTGCAGCTCCGGTCCACTGGTAACTTTCAACGTCCTGCGCATTTTATACAAAACATCCTAGTGAGCGAGAAAGCTCAGTAAGCGGCGCAAGGAAAATCCATACTCCTCAGGGAATATGATTCTCCTCTAACCTATTATGTCTACTCATTTTATCTCTTTTATCTCATTATTTTCTCAGGGTATTAAGCATATCAAGTTTAATATATTTTCATCGATTTAATCGTAAATGTTTATTCAGTCGTATTCATAACTTATTAATTATGCATAATTTATATGTTATGTATGAATGCGACTCCAATGCAAATGCAAATCACATGCAAATGCTTGCCCCGAGGTATTCCCTTTTCTTTTCTCTTTCTTTTCTTTTTCTCTTTCTTTTTCTCTTTCCTTTTCTTTTCTTTTTCTTTCTTTTCTTTTCTTTTTTTTTTCACATCATGTACCCATCTGAGGTACTACATATCATAGCACATACCCATCTCAGGTATTGCATATCGAGATCTCTCCCGATTACATCGGTCCCAGACCGGCATCGA
>CANYCX011123190.1:0-10234 GCA_948193385.1 Breynia disticha f. nivosa | reverse complement strand
GGGTGCGGCCACACTCTTCCCAATCTTGTCTATCAAGCGGCCAGTGATATCATCTCTCATAGAGAGGGTCAATCCTTTCACCTCACTCCTGCTCTCAATTATGATTAGTAGCACACCCAATCATACCCATACTTGTCAACCTTTTATGGCCACGTTAGGCGTATGTCAAAGTACACTAAAAATCACAAGAAGAGACACAGTGATTTCCAGTCTAAGGATAACATTTGACATTGCAAATGGTGATCGCTCTCCAAGTATAATGCTCTACATTATACCTATGCACTATGCTAGATATCCAAAATATCTATGACCTGTAGAACATGATCATCTACAAAATACAAACTACTCTTAATTCATTTCTATTCCCATAGAAACAAGCGACTAGGGATATTTAGAATGTTAATCTCATATCTTCCAGGTTCCACTATCAAGGTCCTCAACCTTGATACCTCAAGTGCTTAATTAACATTCTTGAATATTTTATCAAACACATACCACAGGTCAATACATGATATGATAAAATAATGCCTCATAATTTTGTTACTCAATAATAATTGTTACAGACAATAGATTGGACTAGGGCTTACATTAACACGAGTCATATGATTCTGATCATCCTTATTATAGTCCAGCATATCCATATCGACCACCACCTTATTATCCTATGTACAGGATCCACTAACCGGTTTCTAGCAAGCGCACTAGGTCGATGTAGTTTTACTGTAGAAGTATGCCAACCAGGATAGAATCTCTCGAGGAAAGTAGTACTCAATTTCATTCAGTGCTCAAAGTAAAATAAAAGAAATAAACATGATAAATTGGTGATTGAGAGTTGAATTAAAAGACTAAACGCAAGAGGAAACAAAAGCTAGAAACAATAAGTAAAAGTGTCGAGCTTTCCTAGATTTCAGTAGATTTACACTTGGTTTCTTAATGAGATTGAGGTCAATGAAGGTGTTCTTGCGCTAACCTCAATTAAGAGTCCCTTTTGGGATGCCCAAAATTGCGTCCTTAAACATAGCAAGTGTTCTACTTTCATGATACACTAAACCAAGCAAGGCAATAATCACTTAGGCAATTAATTGAATGCATCAAAGTCATTTGGTATATTTCTATCCAAACGACCCCTAACTCTATTTGATTTAGCCTTGCCAAACTTAAGCTTTCGTAACCCAGAGTGGGATTACAGTCACCAAATAGTTAACAAGCAAATATAATTAATTGTTCTTAAAGTGAAATTGATTAATTGATATCTATGAATATCTAATCCTAGACATCACTAGGTATTTTTGACATAGATTCAAGCAATGATTTAGCCCTCCCTAAACCTTCGATTTTGCAACTCTGACATAGGGCCGCTAACAAAAATCAACTATAATTGCTTATTAAACCATTCATTCATTAAGCACAATCAAATAAACATTCATTCAAACAAAGATTAATCCATTCAACACAAAACCTCAAAATCCATTAAGGAAACCAAGTATAACATCTATTTACATCTTAGGAAAAAAAACCCAACATATGTTTAGCCTAGCATGATTAATACTAAAAGCAACATAAATGTACTAAAAGAAAACATAACCATGTAGAGAAGAAGACAAGAAAAACCCTTAAGAACTCTCTCTTTTCCTACCAAGAAAATGCCAGCCAAAAGTCCCCTCTTTACCCTTATACAACCCCTTTTATAGCCTTCTTTCAGCCCTCGCAAAATGTCTAAAATGCCCTGATTTCAACCATTCATTTTAAGGTCATTTTAGACCTTTCTTGGTGAGTCACGTTTGCCACCTTCAGTTCCTCATTCGTGACTCAAATGAGTC
The DNA here is from genome assembly GCA_948193385.1 of Breynia disticha f. nivosa. Classification (NCBI taxonomy): domain Eukaryota; kingdom Viridiplantae; phylum Streptophyta; class Magnoliopsida; order Malpighiales; family Phyllanthaceae; genus Breynia; species Breynia disticha. The sequence goes on along the minus strand of CANYCX011123190.1, from coordinate 8,414 downwards.
ACGTTCGTGACCTACAAACTGTCCACTCTTTCAATCAAATCTTTAAGTCACGTTTGGCCTCTTTTCCCACCTCATTCGTGGTCATGGTGAGTCACGAAGTGACCAAATTTTACTGTTCCAAGGAAGAGTCACAAATGAGGTTCATTTGTGGTTGATTGATAATGTTCATAGTGCACCTTCTGACTACATTTTGCATTCGTTTACGAGTCACATTCATGGTGCTACCCTGAGTCAAGTTCATGACCATTTGTGTGAGTCACAATCCACCCAAAATGTGGTGTTTTTCAGTCGCGTTCGTGACGAGTTTTCTGCTCAAACTTGGCTCTCATTTCTCATCTTCAAGGCATGTCACGAATGGATCCAAATTGTGATCATGGTGAGTCACGTTCGTCACTCACCTTCTGGACTTGATTTTCCACCTAAATTGAGAGTCACAAATGGCTTTCATTAATGCTGAAATGAGTCACGTTCGTGACTCATTGACTACCCAACATTTTGCTCATAATTCAAGTCACAATTGAGTCCATTTGAGCCCTTCATTAATGACTTCAATTTACCACATTCATGATAAATATTTTGGTCATATTTTGGTCATTGTCTTGAAGCCCAAACCAAGCTCAAGGTCTCCCAAATTTTTGCTTAACAATAATCTTACCGAATCCCCAATCATTTCCGTCAAAACCCCAGTGAGATTTCCTCTTTCTTGTTTACACCTAGATAAAATCACAATTGATCAAAAACCTTGATAATTGCTAGTTTTGATCTATCAAAATGTATCAGAAATCATCATAAAATGTATGAAATGGTTCTGTACAAATGGCCCTATCAAACTCCCCTACACTTACTCTTTTGCTCGTCCCGAGCAAAACTAAGTGGACATAGGGGTTAAGAGTTCTATCAAAGTGCATTCATTGGGTTCGATCATGTTCAAAGTCCCTAGTGCATAATGCTAGGTTTCACATGAAACGATCAAGTGTTAATGATACCCAAACTTGCCCAAGAAAGCTACTTTGGGACTCAAATAGTCGACGGTCAAAATCCTTAATCCCGGTGGTATCTCTAGGTCAATGTGCTTATTAGCACAAGGTATCCTCATACACTCTATAACACAAAGAACGATAAAATCTTGGCCTTTTATACTCATTTCACATGCAACGTTTTTCTTTGCTTTTTCTATTTTGTGCTCCTTTCTTTTTCATTCATTTTTTTTCTTTTTCATTTTGTTTCCTAGCGAACTCAAAAGTGACCGGCTTTTGGCACACACTACCGGTCATTCGGAAACTTTTATTTTCTTTTAGGTTTTCTAGAGATCGCGAGAGTGACACGCTTTTGGTGTGCACTCCTGGCCATTCGAATACCTTTTATTCACATTTTTTAGCACTTTTGAGCATTCATACATTGTTTTTCTTTTATAGGCTGAAATCTCATCAATTCTCTATGCCAAAGACATAATTAATACCTATGCCAATAATAAAAAAAACCATTTATACCTCCTCAACAGAACTTGAGAACTCTCCCAATCGACCATTTGAGCTAGCCCATTGTAACTTTACAAGACCAAGTTCAAGGTCCTCAATCGTGTCATGCACCTATACTTAACATTATACACAAGTTTCTTTTCCCATGATTTCCTTCAATAATATACCTCAATTTCACTCAAAGTTAGATACAACACATTATACACATTAAGTATAGTAAAAGTGCACAAATTTGGAAAAAAAATTGTCAAAAAGCAAAAATTATTCACACATGTTGCAATACTATGAGCACACACAAATCCCAACCCTAAAAATATGGAAAACATCAAAATCATAAAACCCATCCCCCATACTTAAGTTTGACATTGTCCTCAATGTCATAATTAACATGCATTCAAAGAGGTATTGAGGACAAAATCATTTTGCATAATTTGAACGTAAAGAAGAGGGAAAGGGATAGAGAAAGCTTCTCTCAGTTAGTTGCTCGTTGTTTCCATTCATAAGGTTGCATCCTTAGCTTTGGCATTCATTCATTTACACTACCTTAACGAAAGGCAACAAAAAAAGGGTTGTACATAACACAAAATAAAAATAAGAATAAGTAAAAGGCAAGACATAATTAAAAACGTGCTCCTATATGATTAATGCATACACCCCAAAATAAAATAAAGAATTAAAATAAACATGAATGCAACTAAGTGATGCAATAAAGGAAAGAGTTTATTGACATAGTTTTATGTCATTTAAGACATGGGTAGTTTAGCGTCTTTTAAGAAGGGTCACATCATCTCAGACTCTGGCATGGTCTCTAGCACAGTGTCTAGAATGTTGTCTGGGATGGTGTCTGTCAATCATGCTTGAGGTTTGGGTCTCCTCAAGCTCCAAGCAAATGTCCCTATATGTTCTCCATTCATCCTCACTAATGCTTCTCTGTCAAAAGATGGAATGGAGTTCTTCCTTTTGTTGTCCTTGAATGGCCTTAAAAACAAGTGCTTACTCTTCTTCCTACTCTTGATTTATTGCCAATCCCTTCCTTGATTTTGCATGACACCTCCTATTTATACAGCTCCCTACTAACCTCTTCATCCATCATCTCAACTTGAAATGCCTCCTCTTCCATCACCGGACACTTAATTGTTTGATAGACGTCAAACTCTTGTGTCTCTTCACTGACTCGAAGTGTAATCTTCCCATCTTGCAAATCAATCACAGCTCTTCCCATGCCTAAAAATGGCCTCCCAAGTATAATTGGCAAGTCGAAGCCCCTCTCCATATCCAAAATAAAGAAGTCGGCAGGTAAGAAGAATTTCCCAACTCTAATCAACACATCCTCTTCCTTCCCTTCCAAATACTTGATCGAATGATCCACAAGTTGTAAGTAAGTGGTGCACGGTTTAAGTTGGCCTAGCCCAAGCTTCTCATACAAAGATAGAGGCATAAGGTTGATAGAAACTTCCAAATCGTATAGTGCTCTATCGATGTCCAATGTTCTAATAGATATAGGAATCCAAAAACTCCCTGAATCTCTCAACTTTGGAGGAAGCTTTTGTTGAATGATTGCACTACACGCTTCACCCAAAGCCATCAATGCATATTCTTCCAACTTCTTCTTGTTTGAGACAAGTGCCTTGATAAACTTGTCATACTTAGGCATGTGCAAAATGGTATCAAGGAATGGTATCCTAAATTGAGATTGCCTCATCCATTCCAAATATTTCAAAAATTTGTCGGTCTTGGTAGTGTCCTTAATGGCTTGAGGAAATGGTGGAGGAGGCATAGAGCTGAGATCCTCCTCCACTTTCTCCTTACTCTTTCTAGGTTGTAACCAATTTTCAGCCTTAGGTGCCTTTCCATCAACATCATCACCGCTCCTAGTTATATCATCTTGCTTCCCACCATGAGTATCCTCTCTATGCTTCCTAACCCAATCAAAACCTTGCTCCTTCTTCTTATCTAATCCACTATCGACCATCTTCTCTTCTAACCTCTTCCCTCAACGCAATGTGATAACACAAATACTATCCTTTGGATTTTGAGTGGATGAACTCGGGAGTTTTCCTTTTTCTCTCGCTCTGCCACTTGTTTGCCTAATTGTGCCACTTGATGCTCTAAGCCTTACAAAGTAGCCGAAGTGGACTTGTTGATTGATGTTTGAGCTTGCATGTAATTCTTAAATCTTTGTTTGGTGGCAATTTAGGCATCCATGAATTGATCCACCTTCCCTAGAGCTTTGGTGAACATCTTTTCCAAACTCAATTTGGGTTTCTTGTTGATTGGTTTAAGGGCATTTTAAGTTTTTTGTGGTGGTGGTAGGTAGGTGGGTCTTGGATGTGGAAGTCTTTGGAAGTTGGGTTGGTCTCTAGGTTGGAACGGTTGGGAGGGATCATTGTTTGGCTTAGGAGGTGGGTAAGGGTTTGGTTGGTGTGGTGATTGGTAGTTGGAATTGTTTCTATTCCATCCAAAGTTGGGGTGGTTCCTCCATCCCGGATTGTAGGTATTGGAGGTTTTCCTCCACTCATAAAATTGGCCTCTTAAATACCTCTTTGGATCATCTCAGCCCCATATCCACAAGCATCCTCTAAATGATCCCAACTTCCATAAAAACCACATTGGGTCTCAACCCTAGCAGCTTTCTCCCTCATGATGGTCTTAACACACTTAGTAAGCTCATCAATCTTCGAATTCAAATCCAGATTGTGATAGGACAGTTGACTCACATTAGCTCCTTTTCTCCATTTAATGGCCTTGTTTTGAGTGTTATTGGCTACCAACTCATAAATGTCCCATGCCTCCTTTGCAGTCTTATCTCCCACATAGCCTCTTACACCATTATCCACCAATGATTGGTTGGCTAATGACAACCCTTCATAGAAGAATTGACTGAGTAGGGCCAAAGGGAATTGGTGATGTGGACATTCTGTGAGGAACATCATAAATCGTTCTCACGCCTCATAGAAAGCTTTGCCTTCAAGTTGTGTGAATGTGCATATCTTGCTCCTTAAGTTGATAGTCTTTTGAGGTGAGTAATACTTAGCCATGAACTTATTGTACACCTCATCCCATGTTCCTAAGGAGCCCTCTGGTAAGTTGATTAACCAAGCCTTTACCCTATCCTTCAAGGTATAAGGGAAACATTAAATTCTCAAATCATCCTTGTTCAACCTATAGAGTAGAAAGGTTTCAAGCAAGGTGTAAAACTCTCGTAAAAAGGATAATGCATCCTTTGATGCTAGTTCATGGAAGTAAGGGAGCATATTGAAGTCAACTCCCTTTAACTTGAAATTTCTAGCCCTCGGGCTCAACACTATGCAAGAAGGAGATACCTCTATTATCGGCCTCTGAATATCCCCTAAAACACCTCTAGGGGGATGTCCAATCCCTGCTTGAGGCGGTGGAGTTTATCTCCCATCCGCCCCATTATCAACATTATGGCCATTATCATTGTTGTTCCGTCTTAACAACATGGGATCCACGCCCATTTCATTAGGCACTCACCCTCTGGTGCACGGATCACTTCCTCAAAACCCTGTTGTGGTTCCATATTCCCATTCTTACCCATCCTTGCTAAAATAACCCTTTCAATTTTTGGATAATAGTCAATGAGTTCTTCTGGATGATTGTGACCTCGGAGGATCATAAAAAAATGAAACCTACCAAAACATAAGACTAACACCAAAGAAAGCATTAAAAACAAAAAGCACAAAATCAAACTAAATACCCCGTTCCCCAGCAGCGGCCCTAAAAACTTGACCGGTTTCAAGCAAGCGCACTAGGCTGGTGTAGTTTTACCGTAAAAGTATGCCTCCCGAGATCGAATCTCTCGAGGAACGTAGTACTCAATTTGATTCAGTGCTAAAAGTAAAATAAAATAAATCAATAAACATGATAAATTGGTGATTGAGAGTTGAATTAAAAGACTAAATGTAAGAGGAAATAAAAGCTAGAAAAAATAAGTAAAAGTGTCGAGCTTTCCTATACTTCAATAGATTTACACTTGGTTTCTTAATGAGATTGAGGTCAATGAAGGTATTCTCACGCTAACCTCAATTAAAAGTCCCTTTTGGGATGATCAAAATTGCGTCCTTAAACACAGCAAGTGTTCTACTTTCATGATACACTAAACCAAGAAAGGCAATAATCAATTAGGCATTTAATTGAACACATCAAAGTCATTTGGTATATTTCTATCCAAACGAGCCCTAACTTCATTTTATTTAGCCTTCCCAAACCTAGGTGTTCGTAACTCCGGAATGGGATTACAATTAACAAATAGTTAACAAGCAAATACAATTAATTGTTCTTAAAGTGTAATTGATTAATTAACATCTATGAATATCTAATCCTAGACATCACTATGTATTTTTTGACATAGATTAAACCAACGATTTAGTCCTCCCTAAACCTTAGCTTTCGCAATTCCGACATAGGGCCGCTAACAACAATCAACTATAATTGCTCATTAAACCATTCATTCATTAAACATAATCAAATAAACATTCATTCAAACAAAGATAAATCCATTCAGCAGAAAACCTCAAAATCCATTAAGGAAACCAAGTATAACATCTATTTACATCTTAGGAAAATAACATATGTTTAGCCTACCATGGTTAATACTAAAAGCAACATAAATGTACTAAAAAACATAACCATGTAGAGAAGAAGAGAAGAAAATGCTTGAGAACTCTATCTTTTCCAACCAAGAAAATGCCAGCCAAAATCCCTTTTTACCCTAATACAACCCCTTTTATAGCCTTCTTTCAGCCCTCGCAAAATGTCCAAAATGCCCTGACTTAAACAATTCATTTTAAGGTCATTTTAGACCATTCTTGGTGAGTCACGTTTGCCACCTTTAGCTCCTCATTCGTGACTCAAATGAGTCACGTTCGTGACCCACAAACTGTCCACTTTTTCAAGCAAATCTTTAAGTCACGTTTGGCCTCTTTTCTCACCTCATCACCTTCTGACCAACTTTTGCTACTCCAAGGAAGAGTCATGAATGAGATTCATTCGTGGTTGATTGATCACATTCGTGGTGCACCTTCTGACCATATTTTGCATCTGTTTATGAGTCACATTTATGGCACTTCCCCGAGTCACGTTTGTGACCACTTTGAGTCACGTTCATGACTCATATTCTGACCAAGAATACACCATGAAATGACCATTTGTGTGCATCACGATCCAGTTAAAACATGGTGTTTTTCAGTCACGTTCGTGATGCGTTTTCTGTTCAAACTTGGCTCCCATTTCTCATCTTCAAGGCTTGTCACGAATGGATCCAAATCGTGATCATGGTGAGTCACGTTTGTGACTCACCTTCTAGACTTGATTTTCCACCTAAGTTTAGAGTCACGAATGGCTTTCATTCATGGTGAAATGAGTCACGTTCGTGACTCATTGACTGCCCAACATTTTGCTCATAATTCAAGTCAAAATTGAGTCCATTTAAATCATTCATTCATGACTTCAATTTACCACATTCATGATCAATATTTTGGTCACATTTTGGTCATTGTCTTAAACCCCAAACCAAGCTCAAGGTCTCCCAAACTTGTGCTCCACACTGCTCTTATCCAATCCCTGATCATTTCCATCAAAACCCTAGCGAGATTTCCTCTTTCTTGTTTGCACCAAGATAAAATCACAATTGATCAAAAGCCTTGATAATTGCTAGTTTTCATCTATCAAAATGTATCAGAAATCATCATAAAATGTAAGAAACGGGTGTGTATAAATGGTCCTATCATGCACCTTTAACTGATTACCAGATTATATCCAGGTAGGACTGCAAATGAGCCGAGCCTTAGTGAGCGCCTAGGCATTTGACTTGTTTAAGGCTTGTTAATGACTCGACGTTTTAATAAATGAGCCAAGCTTTAACAAAATTTGAACCTCGTTTAAATAAATGAGTCGAACTTGAACATGCAGATACTCAGCTAGTAATTTCGTGAACATACTTGTTTAAAATGCTCATTTTAGGCTCGTGAACAAACTCGTGAACATGTTCGTTGGAGCTTGTGAACAGGATTGTTTACTAGAATCATGAATAATCTCGAATATTAAGCTCACTTAACTATAAATATGTATTAAACATATTTATTGTGTTACCTAAACTATAAATTTAATATGTATATTTTCATATGATATAAAATTTATAGGTAAATATATTTATATCTTGTTTGTAATTAATATATAAAATTTATATTCTTTTGATTATAAACAAATAAAAGACATCTTAATTTGATTGAAAAAATATTAATACATTAATTATTAATAATGTTTTTTCATGTAAGATGTTGTGCATATATTTTGAATATTTTGGTACAATATGGTTTGCAAGAGATTGATGATGTTCTTCATAATGTTCAAAAAAGTGTGAAACTCATGGGAAAATCAGTTTCTAGGTTACAAACATTTAGTGACATTGCTAAGCAACTTAAATTGCAAAAAAAGAAGTTTATCTTGGATTTCTCTACTAGGTGAAATTCCACATTTAAGATGTTGTTTATTTCTCTTGAATTCAAAGATGTTTTTTCTCAATTTAAATAAAGAGAAGAGTCTTATAATTTCTTGCCTTTGGATGAGGATTGGTGAAAGGTTCGTGTTGTTTGTTCCTTCCTTAGTGATTATAATAAAGTGACTAATGTGATTTCGAGAAGTGAATATCCAACATCAAATTTATTTTTACCTCACTTGTGGAAGATAAATAAAGTGTTAGATAATGCAAGTGGAACTAGCAATAATAGCAATGATTTCTTGAAAGAAATGGTGAGGAGAACGAAAATGAAGTTTGTGAAGGGTTTCCTATGTGTTTAAAACTTTTTGGCAGCGGAAAACATGAACAAAAACACACAAGAACAGCCCAAGATTCACATATAATCGACTAAAAACATATTAGAGACAATCGGTTTACTAAAACACATTAAAGGTTGA
>CANYCX011123182.1:0-17398 GCA_948193385.1 Breynia disticha f. nivosa | reverse complement strand
ATTAATCGCTCCAAATGAATCAGTTCCTTCAATAGCCTTCAATCTTTCTTCAAGGTTTTCAAGCTTCTGCTTTGATTCCACATCTTCTTGCTTGGGCTCACCTTGAATAAAAACATTTTCCTTTTTTGATTCGTCTGAGTTTGTGATGATGACAGGATCAATCACATTCTTTTCCCCATGATTGGAGTGTGACATAGCAGGGGCTTGATGACTAGTCCCAATTTCAAAAGGCTGGTAAATAGGGGTAAACCCAGGAGGTCCTTGAAGGTCTTCTAATGGAGAATGTTCTTCCACTGTTTTACCAGTTTTGATTAAGTGCATTAACATTGCCATTTGTTCTTTCATTTCTTGCACAGAATCGACGACTGACTTCATCCCGGTTACTTTCTCAGACAATTCTTTAATTTGTTCCTCCATTGAGTCTTGGCCCTGGTATTATATCGATGTTGGTTTGAGAGTGATAACACTTTGAAAGCTATCTTTGGAAGCTTTGTTTTGATATTATTGATTTTTTTTAACCTTCAAATGAATAAATGAAAATTAGTTTTTTGTGATTTTTTTTTGAAAAATGTTTGATGATATGTCGTGAATGCATGTATGCATGTGCAAGAAAAACAAAGTCCAAATTAATTTGTTATTCATAAAATAATGAATATTAATTCAATTTCAAAAATTGAGAGATAAGTGTGATGATACGTAGAGGAAGATGAGAGGCAGGAAAAGACACGACATGAAATAAGGAATTCGGATACGGAGAAAGAAACATAAGAAAAGAATGCTTCAACATGACTTAGGGACTTGAAGAAATCAATTGTTGAGTTTTAAGATACAAAAAAATGATGCATGTGTAAATAATGCACAAAGAAAAGGAAAAAGAAATGGAATTAGTTCGTGTATAACGAAGGAAAATTGGCTAGAAAGCATGAAAAAAGGTAGAAGAAAACATGCCGGAAAGCATAGAATGTACAGGAACAATCAACGAATGGTGGCAAAGACAAAAGAAAGTAAGTAGATGAAAGTAGAATGAAAAAAATGGCATTCATGCTGGGTTGACTTCTAATCCTACAAAAGGTTAAGCGGTCCCCAAATTGTCATTGTTGTCGCTTCCTTAAGCTAGCAATGCCCCCAATCCACGCCCATCACAGGCTTAAACGAAAATGGTTCAATTTGAGCGAAGGGGGTTTCATGAGCCCATACGAAGATCGAGACGATCTCACGAGAGTCATCACTACTTTTTCCTTCTATCTATCCTAAAAGGTGCAAGCTCGGGTATAGAGCTTATGCATGAATGACAATATACAAGCAACGAAATAGTCAAACAAATAGATAAAGTAAACAAGCAAAAATAAGCAAATAATGAATAAACACAATAAACGAAGCCTATCTCATTTTTGATAATTTCCCCAGTGGAGTCGCCATATGTCGCGACCGGACCCCGGACGCCGGCGCGCTGGCGTGGCTCTGAAAAGTCGTAAGGAAAGGGAGCCGCCACCAATCGTTATAAAGGTGCGATTAGACCACCTAAAATTTTACTGGTCAATTCAGAGTCTGGGTAAGTGAGATGGTTACACATAAGGAAGGGACATTGTCACACCCCTACGATGCCCGTTCTGAGAACGGTACTTCTAATTGTGTTTATTCATTTAAAAATGTCTTACGTAATTTGTTTGTTTACTTTTTTTATTTGTTTTTTTAGAATTAGGAATAGAAATATTTTTATTTAATTAAAATAATGTTTTTATTTTAACAATTCATTTTTATTGAAATAGTTTTTATTTTTTATTTAATGGACTTGAGCCAGGGTTGGGATCCCAGCACCTACGTACCCGTGTATGAATACGGGATCAAAGCCCACGTAGTTCGGCCGTTAGATTAAATGTTTTTAAGTAATTTACTTAGAAGTTTTATTAAAAGATTAAATATGGATTTTGATATTTATGTTGATTTTTAAGAATTAAATTTATTGATCGAAAATATTCAATCTTGGCTCAATGCAGACGAGAATGGATTTTTATTTGATTTTTTATTTGGATTTCATACAGTTTTGGGACTTTTGACGATTAAAATTATATTCGTCCAATTTGGAAAATGGGATAGTTACACAATTGTGTCAATCACCATCTAATGAACTAACCACATAACAAACTCACCCCTTTTTTTAATTCAAACTTAGTCACCATACCACCACTAACTTTATTTTAAATTTGTCACCATACCACCATTCATTTTGTTTTTCTTAATCAACACCAAGAAGCCATTTCACCATCCTTTTATTTTCTTCAACAAAAAACCAAATCCAGAACCCTACCTTTTTATATTCAATCAACACACTCCTCCTTGCCTTCTTCATTTCCAATAAACAAAAAAAAACAACAATTTTCCTAATTCATTTCTTTAGACATAAACCACACCACTTCCCTCCTTTCCATTTCTTGTTGTAACCGAAACCCAGCACCCAAAAATCCTTCTCCTCCTTTTTGTTTTTCAATTACATTCCCTTTTTAATCCCAAAACCCTTTTCTATTTAAAAAAAAAAACAAAACATGCAAGCAAAAGCTAGGATTTGCAATTGAAGATAATAGCAGTAAAAAAAATTATACCTTTAAACTAGAAATCGATTGAGGTACACTCTATGTTATGTTGTTCTTCCTTCCTTTGCTTCTTTTTTATGATTTTGTATTTCTGAGTTGCCTATGTCCAGTCGATTGGTTGTGTCCTGAGTTTCATCTAGTTGGTCTCTTGGTTACCAATTTGTTTTTTTGTTGCTGCTAAGTTGAGGGTTTGTTGAGTGTAGGTTGTTTAACTGTTGGTTCTTTCTCTTTTATGTGTCGTCCTCCCTCCGTTTTGTTCTCTGCTTTCTCCCCTTTCTTATTCTCTGCTTATTTAGTTTCTGCTTCTTCCTCCCCTCTCTTCTGCTTGCTCTTAGTCGATATTTATAGATTATTTGCCATTGCAGGGAAGGCTAGGATTGAAAGCAAGTGGGATGAATTGGAAGGAGGAGATGAGTGTAGATGGGCAGAAAGCTAATAGGGAGTAATGATGTCGATGCTCAACTTGCTGGCCACTTGCATTGCAAATTATTAATTTTTTCTTGTATCTGGGTTGGCTTAAACAAATGAAAAAAAATGAATTGTGTTTGGCTTATTTTAATAATTTTGTAATATTAATTTTTATTTAATTTAAACATGTTTGTGCTAAAAATGATACGGGAAAAATTAAACGATTATTGAATTTTAATTGCATGAACGATTTAATGATATCGTGTAAACCTAAAAGAAAGGATTCGTAATTTAGCATGATAAATTGACTTTATTAAGCGATGTTAATCGAATCAAATTTGTGCTCTTTTCGGAAAAAATTGGGTTATTACACTATGCATTTATTTACTTATTATCAAATGGATAAAAATCATAAAACAAATATGGGCATCACAATAATACATTAGAAGATTTAATTGATAAAAAAATTTTATGAAAATTAAAGCTTGCTCCATAAACCTTAATACTTGAGAAATTTTCAGCCTTTATTTTATTCACATTGATAAAAAAAGGTATTAATATTATACTAAAATTTACCATTCAAATTATTCAATTATTTTCTATAAAGTAAAATTTTGTTTCATTTAAAAAATGATAATATCTAAGCATCAGTAAGATGTTGGGCTTTAATTGCCATAAAGGTTGATTGGTCACAATAAATTTTAAAATTTTTCTACTGTTTAATGGGTTATATTTTCTCTTTCTATTCTTTTGATTTGTTCAACTCAAAATCAAGATCCAACAAAGTGTTTAATGCCATTATGAATTTTGCTAAGGAGAAAAATAATAATATTTGACGTTTGTGTTGACATGGTCGTATTTATAGCCTCACAACATTGCCTGTCATGTATTTGGTTTTAGTATTTGATTCCATATGAAATGCTTAAATTATAATCCAACTAAGTCATGTTTTAAGCATTAGAATTGTAGACAATGTAGGAAACTAACTAAAAGAATCAAACTCCTAAAATTTAGGAGAGGGGGACGTACTTGCAGTGTTTTTTAAGGAACTTCTCAAATTTTAGGAGAAGCTTAAAAGTCATGTCCTAATTTTCAATAAACTTCCTAAATTTTCTCCTTCATGTCTTAATTAGGACAAACATTATCCATATCTTAATCTTAGATTAATATATGGATAATTCATGTGTTCATCTTTTCATATTTATATTTATATACCTTTAATTCATCATTAAAGCATGTAAAACTACCATCCAATCTTCTAATTATATAAATTTACATACTGAACTTAGTAAAATTAATTGGCACATATTTTTCAGTTTAGAAATTTCTTTTCAAACATGTCACACTCTTTCTATCAAGTATTTAGTTCGCAACCCTGTAGGCCCATTTTCTATCTAGTTTGAACTAAAAGTCCAATAGACATTATTAAACTCCTTTAGGCTTAATAATAAATTGAGAAAATAGAAATCAACAACTGTTAATTTTTCTATTCAGAATTATTATACAAGCCTCTGAATTTTGATATCAAATGGACATTGTGAGACCCAATCACTAAGGCACAAGTCCAAGAGGGTTTAAAAGAGTGGAGATTTTATTTTAACTAATTAGTCATATTAATTAGGGTTTCTTAATTATGTTGGGTGTCTAATTAAGTAAAATAATTGAATAAAATAATAGAGATATTATTTTGATTTTATTGAAAATAAAATCATAAAATCAAATAAAGACTTGCTGATTATTGGCCACATTAGGGTGTGAGAGTGTTACAACTATATAAAGACATATGGAGGCACAAAAAACCTTAATCTTAATACAGTGTAGTTGCCCACCTCTCTTCCTCCTCCCATCTTGGAATCATGCACTTTTGTTCAAGAAAGAGAGTTTTCTCTCTTGTCTTGAGTTAGAAAACCTTGAGCCTCATACAAAAGGAAGAAAATAAAAGATCTTCTATTTCTTGCCTAAGAGTGTCCATTGAAACTCATCAAGGAAAGAGAAGAATGAGCTTGCACCCTGCTCTAGACCAGATTCTATTCGATGATACTATAGAGGAGGGAATCAAATATTGCCTCTCAATTGGTGTTCATACAGTAATCGTGAAAAAGCTTCCAAGAGGTAATCATCTAAACCTTAGAATTATCTAGGTCATAATTCTTATATGAGTGCTCTTGGGTGAAATCATTTTATGGCATGGTTTTATATTCTACTATGGTTCATTTGTTTGTAAAATAACACATTAGAAGCATGCTTAATTTTTAAGAGTGGTATTCAAGCCAACTCATACAAAATAAAGTGTTTTGATTACTTTAAAATCAATTAGACTTAGAATAAAAAATTGAATCTTTTGAATGAAAGATTGTGCATTTATGTTAGGTTAATTGGTAATAATTGTTAATGTTAATGACAATGAAAATGTTTTTACCAAAGTTGTTAATGGTAGATTCATTATAATTTATAAAACTACGTTGTTAGTCATTGGCATTGAAACCATTACGTTTTGAATGAAGGTTATGACATATTAATCAATCTGATAGAAACTTGGTTTTGATTGAGTTAAATGGCAAAAAACTTATTAAAACATGCTCGGTAATGATTTGGATTCAAGGGAAATGATTAAAATTTCTTTTACATCAAGTTTTAACATTGAATGAATCAAATATGCATTTTTATGCGTTTTTTAACCAATTTGATCAAGTTCATTGCCAATTACATTGTGAGTGTACTCCTTAAAAATGGTAGTGTAGAGTGCTAATTTACTACATAGACACTTTGTTGCATGTGTACTCATTTTCCTTTGTCTATGTACTTGTGCAAATGAGCGTGTAAAATGCCAGTTTGCTTGTTTTGATGCATCAAATTGTATATTTTGTATGAATTACATATGAAATTCATGTTATATGAGTTAAATGTTGTTTAATCATATTTATGCATCCCGTACATGATTCTAATATGTTTTTGTTATATGTGAACAGATTATATTAAAATTGCATATCAAAAATTAATTGCTAAGTTGGTATAAAGCGCAAGCCTTTTAGCATGTGAAGTAGGGTTTTTAAGGAATAGGTCATTCGATGAGTACACTGGTCCTCGGTCCAAGCTTGTCACTGGAATTTCCTTAGCTAATCCAAAACATGATTTCCTGAATGGTTCAGGCATACTAATCTTTAAAATTAGACGTTAACTTTATCCATGAATAACTTGTATTTTGTGATATGCGAATTTATTTTGAATGACTATATTTGCTCTGTGCATTCATGGGCCTAGGGTTTGTAATTTGAAAGTGGCCTAAGTGCCCTGAAAGAATTATTATAATTTTATTTTCAGTTTTTAGAATAGAAATTAGAAGGAAGATTTTAAACCCAAGAAGTACAAAGCCCAGCAGACCGAAGAGGAGATCCTAAAATCATCCGGAGTTAGAGGGCAAAAGTTGAATATCGACTATGTAATTTGCAAAATTCTCATCTTAAAAATTTATAATTAGTAAAAATAATTAATATAAATAGAGAACAAATTAGATAAATTAAAAAAATGTCATGTTAATCCTGAGTTGATAGATAGTTGATAGTAAGTGTACATAAAAAGGGGAATTTTTGCATGAAAACACAAAGTACAGGGGTTTGCAGATTAGGCGCGGTGGAGTACATGTGGTAGCCATGACCATGCATAGTCTACTACAAGTGGTGGCCAAAAAATGAGTTATAGTGGCTAGGGCGAGTAATTGAGGATGACAACGAGTAGTTGGTGAAATCTGGTGCATTTTTTTGGGAGATTTGGAACTTAAAGCATGAGGTGTTGAATGGAGTAATATAAAAGGAAGTAGAAGAAAAGGAATTTAGTAGAGAGTTAGAACAGATAAAAAGAGTGAGTGAAAGAGAGAGAGAGAGAGGACAAAGAGTTTTAAGAGAGAGAGATTTTGAGGGAATCGAGCTAGAAATTGAGGAGGAAACACATAATTGATCGTAGGATCGAGTAAGGTATCAATCGATATAGAAAATCCTCGAAGTTAATGGTAATAATTTAGGAAGTTATATAGAATTTATCCTAAATTTAGCTTAAAGTTAGAAATTGTTGATAATTAACAAAAATAGGGAATTGATAGAATTGAAATAGAATCATGCATATGAATATGTTGTTTATGCTGAGATTAATAGTGATTTTGTATATGATTATATAGGATGATAGGCTAGGAGATCAGGACAAGATCAGAGCTCGTACCACCGAGTACTTTAGCTAGCAAATGAGTAGGCTAACTCAATTTTAAGTACGATTTAATACGCAATTTAAATAAGTGGTCGTAAATGATTGGTTGATATTATATATGATTGCGATTGAATAATGAAAAAAATTAAAATCGAAAGCAACAGGTAAGCATTTATACGAAATGATTCGTACAGGTAAATGAAATACAAATGGAATTGTGAATAGGTATGTTTATGATATTTCAACGATTATTCACACTGTTATATGTTGCATGATATTAATATACAATATACGATTGTTGTTGCAATTTGATTGATGTTGACACGATTGGTGGGAGATGATATTGATTGGTGATTATATGATTGGTCATACTGTAGAGGAAGTATATCATTGTAGAAGAAGTACATTATTGTAGAGGAAGTATATACAAAGACATATTGCTAATTGATATATGTTGCATGTTGATAAATGATAAATTTTATGACTATTAGTGTTATGATTACAGTAAACTTGAAATGAATGAATCGGAGATTATATTTATCTGTTCGTAGATATTTAATACCAAAATATGAAAATGAATTATTTATTTGAATTGTAAGTTATTGATTATTGCATGACTACTCACTAAGCTCTCATTTCACAATATCTGTGTTCGTATATTTTGTTTTCAAGATCAGGTATATAGCTAGCATTGCTTATTCAGATATCCACAGGTGGGTTAGCTCTTGCTGTACAACATATCTCTCTCTACACCAGATATGATCATTTGGACTTATACATATGTTTGACTGCATGACATGTTTGTATTTGAATAGATTGTTTGTTGTTGATAGTTATGACTGTTGTTTGTGCATGTTGTGTTGTTTTTTGATTTTGGATGATAGTACAGGTTGATGTGCATGTTGATACAGATATGACGATATATATATATATATATATATATATAGTTTGTGTTTCTGATTATGATTGATTTACATGACTGAAAGTAGGTTGATTTTTAATGTATTTTAGGTTACAACAGTTTCACACATAATGTACTTAAATGTTACAGGCTTTGTGTTAAATATAATAGAAACCATACTAGATCAACACAAGGTTGATCCCATGGGTCTAACTATATATTAGACCAAGTTATAAACTATTTATATAGAATACGAAACATGTTTGATAATTCAATACAGAGTGACACGTATAGATTAAGAAATTAACGAATAAATGGAAAAGTTTTTAATTATACACTAATAATAGAACATATGAATAGTAATTACATGATTAACATGATAATAAGATTATGAAGTTTTATTTTGGTATCAGAACAAGAATATGGTTCTTGATAGTAGATTGATATGTGACTTGTGACATCCATTGCTGTGTGCATTGTGTGAAATGTGAGCTAAATCATTCTTATTTTTATTTTATATATATGTCACACCCTAAACAACCTATTGAGAATGAGGGAGCTACAGACCCCTGAGATACATTCTAGATGTCCTACACTACATCATGACACATGCCTTATAATCCTGACAATTCGTACTATAACCCATCACATCCCTACCTGGTACAACAATATTATCCTATTTATAGGGATCCACCCATGACTTCTTACTAGATTAACTACAAGAACTTTAAGGAACTGAAGAAATTGAGAGTTATCGAGTTTTGAGGGACCATAGATCCATAATTTATGAAAGATTGTTTGGAGAAGACTGAGAGGTTATTTGAGATGATGCAGGCGAGTGTCGAAGATAGGCTGGATTGTATTGTATCTTTACTGCAGAGAGATGCATATGATTGGTAGAAGACTGTTCCACATTCTAGAGAGTTTCCACAAGAAATAACGTGAGAGGATTTCTTAAGAGAGTTTAGGAGAAAATATATACCATTAGTTTACACAAATCCAAAATAGAAAGAATTCATAGCTTTGACGTAGAGGAAGATGACTGTGGCTGAGTATGAACTAAAGTTTATCGAGTTATCTCATTATGCTGCCAACCTCATCCCTACTAAAAGGGATAAGTGTATAAAATTTGAAAATGCTTTAAACAAGAGCTTTCATAAATAGATTCCCAGAACAAGAAAGAGAAATTATGAATAATTAAGGGATGCAATGTTTAGAGTAGAAGAACTCCTCAAACACGATGATGAAAAGGAAAAAAAGAGTAAACAAAAGAGAGTAGCACACTAGAGTGATTCTAGTAGGACAGAGAAGAGAACTGAGGTTACCCCTACTCGTACTAGATACTGAGGATATATCAGAGCCTGATCACGACCTCCTCCATTTTAGGCATACCATAGTAGAGGTTCTAGTAGAAGAGGATTGGGTAGCATAATGTTATTCATAGGACTGACTAGATCATTATGTCACCATTATCAGAGGTATCACTTAGGAGAGTGTAGGAGGATGAGTGCTGGTTGCTATATTTGTGGACAGTAGGGATAATACATGATGGATTATCCTGAAAGAAGGAACAAAGAAGAGATTGAAGGAAACTTGCCTCACACACAGTCAGTGCAGAGCAATGATCCTATGTCGATATATAATGGTAGTAGAGGACAGTTCAGAGTAGCTACTATTGGTTCAATGTCTAGTAGAGGCAGAGGAGCCCCAGGTGCACAAATGTAAGGACAAGCTAAAGTGTCTACTATATCAAGATAAGAGGCATCTAATGCCCTAGAAGTTATTAATGGTGAGTTATATTTATTTGATATTTCTTCTTATGAACTTATAGATCCAAGATCTACCCATTCATTTATTACACCTAGAATAATACATGCAGTAAAAGTGAAACCAGAATCATTAACCTAGAGCATAGGAGTCCATACTCCTTTAGGAAAAATAGTGTATATAAAGACAATATATAGAGATTGATAGAATAACAACATATGAATATGTTACAAGAATGCCAATTGTACAAAAATATCCAAATGTGTTTCTAGAAGATCTCATAGGAATACCACCTAATAGAGAGACAGAGTTTACCATTAAGTTAATTCCTGGTACAACACCCATATCCATACAACCTTACAAAATAGAACCAAAAAAATTACAAGAATTAAAGAAACAATTTCAAGAGTTACTTGATAAAGAATTATCCGACCTAGTGTTTCACTATGGGGAGCTGCTGTCCTATTTATTAAAAAGAAAGACAAAACACTTAGTTTGTATAGAATATAGAAAACATAATCAAGTAAAGAATAAATATATATTATCTCAGATAGATGATCTACTAGATCAGCTATAGGGTGCTATGATATTTTTGAAGATTGACTTAAGATCTGAGTATCATCAATTAAAGATATCACAAGAAGATATTCCAATCATTGCTTTTCAAACTAGGTATGGTCATTACACTTTTTTAGTTATGACATTTAAGTTGACTAATGCTCCAACGGAATTCATATCACCGATTAATAAGATATTCCAGTCATTCCTCGATCAGTTTATGATTGTATTTATATATGATATATTGATATACTTGACGAATAGTGAAGAACACAATGAACATTTGAGAATAGTATTGTAAACATTACGAGAAAAACAATTGTCTGCAAAACATAGTAAATGTGAGTTTTGGTTAGATCATGTAGTCTTCATAGGGCACATGATATCTAGACAAGGAATATTAATATATCCAAAGAAGATTAATGCAGTGTTAAATTGGGAACCTCTTAAAACTGTTACTGAGTAATGTAGTTTCCTAGGTATGGCAAGTTACTACATAGATTTATGGATTCTCAATTATAGATGCTCTGCTAATACGACTTCTTAGAAATAATGTATCTAGTTAGTGGAATGAACAATGTCAACAAATTTTTGATGAACTAAAGTACAGATTAACCACATCTCTAGTCCTTACGATTCCTTTGAGTACAAGAGGATTTGTTATATACAGTGATGCTTCATATCAGGGACTTGAATGTGTATTGATGTAAAATGGGAAAGTTGTAGCATATGCCTCCAAAAAACTCAGGCCACATGAAACAAACTACCTAGTACACGATTTAGAACTCGTAACAGTAGTATTTGCTCTTAAGGTTCAAAGACATTATATATATGGTGAGAAATTTTAGATTTTTACAGATCATAAAAATCTGAAATACTTAATGACCCATAAATAGTTGAATATACGATAAAGAAGGTGGTTTGAGTTTTTAAAGGAACATGATTGCACGATAGAATATCATCGTGAAAAAATGAATATGGTTGTGTGCACACTCTGTAGAAAGTCAACTGTTGCCTTATCTAGTTTACAGTTAACATGTATGATCAACTTGATAGCTTTAGAGAGTTTAAACACAAAGTTAGAAATATCTTAATTGAGAGTGTTAATAGTAATGTTGATGGTTTGACCAATTTTATTACAAAGGATACAAATAGCAAAAAAATGAGATGATGAGTGCATTAGAATACTTAAACAGATTGATCAGGCTATTGAGACCCCTTTTTCAATTGGTTAATGAATTATTGATGATAGGATCTAGAGTATATATACTAAATATTGTGGTTATTAGACAAGAAATACTGGATGAAGCACATGACACTCCATATGTTATTCATCCAGGAATGAAAAATACGTACCATACTCTAAGGCAACACTATTGGCAGCCAAATAAGAGAAAAGACGTAGCTAAATTTATATCCAAATGTTTACTATGTTAACAGGTAAAGGCTAAACATCAGGCACTGATAGATAAAATTCATCCATTATCGATTCCTGTGTGGAACTGGTGGGAACTGATAACTATGGATTTTATGATGGGATTCCTATGTACACAGTATGGTAAAGATGTAGTATGGGTGATTATAGATAGAATGGCCAAATCTGTGCATTTTTTACCAATAAAAATTGAAATCTCTTTAGACTAGTTAGAAGAATTGTATATCCAAAAGATAGTCTGATTGCGTGGTATGCCTGTATTTATAGTATCAGACAAAGATCCAAGGTTTACTTTTAGATTTTGGTAGACATTACAGAGTGTGTTGGGTACAAAATTGAACTTCAGTACTGCTTTCCATCCATAGACTAATGGAAAGACTAAAAGAACGATTCAAACATTAGAAGAAATGCTACGATCTTATCTTTTAGAGTTTTAAGATTCTTGGGATCGGTACATAGCATTGATAGAGTTTTCTTATAACAATCATTGTCACAGTAACATTAGTATTACATTATATGAAGCTCTATATGGATGAAAGTGTAGAAGTCTGATTTACTGGGATAGAGAAGGAGAAGAGATATTTAAAGGACCTAAAATTATGTAAAAACAGTAGAAAAAATAAAGCTGATCAATAGTAAATTAAAAGATACACAAGATAGATAAAAGAGTTATTATGAGTAGCATAAAAGATAAATAGAATATGAAATTAGAGAAAATGTCTTTTTAAAAGTATTGCCCTGGAAAGGAATAATGAGATTCAAAAACAAAAGAAAGTTGAGTCACCCATACGTTGGACCATATGAGATTATAGTGCAGATTGGTCCTTTAGACTCACTCTACCTACAGAGCTAGGACAGATTCATGATGTTTTGCATGTGAGTATGCTCAAGAGATGTAGATCAGATCCTACACATGTTATACTAGAATCATAGGTAAAAATAGCAGAAAATCTAACTTAAACCAAAGAACTAGTATAGATTGTGGATCATATAACAAAATAGCTAAGAACTAAACAGATTCCTATGTTTAAATTTATTTGGAAACATCACAACCTGAAAGAAGCAATATGGGAGACAGAGGATAGGATGAGACGATAGTATCCACAACTAATCATAGGTAAATTTTACATATTAAGTACTTGCATTTTCATATAGAAATACATATAATAAAAGATAATAAATATATATACATGATAAATAGAATGAAGATACCAGTAACATTGGATTGAAGTGAATTTTGAGGAAAAAATTCTTTGAGGGGGAAATTTGTAACATTTTCATCTTAAACTCTATAATTAGTAAAATGATTAATATATTAAAGAATGAATTACATAAATCAAAGAAAATGTCATGTTAATTATGATTTGATAGATAGTTGATGGTAAACATAAATAAAAAGGGGAATATTTGCAAAAAAATAGAAAGTACAGGGGGTGGCAGACAATACACGGTGGACTGTATGTGGTAGCCATGACCACATGTAGTCTGCTACAAGTGGTGGCCAAAAAATGTGTTGTAATGGCTAGAGTGCGTAATTGAGAATGACAACGTGTAGTAAATGAGTGGAGAGTTAGAAGTTACAACAAAGAAAGAGAGTGAGCGAGAGGGAGAGAGGATAGAGAGTTTTAAGAGAAAGAAAGAGAGATTTTGAGAGAATTAAGCTAGAAATTAAGTAGGGAACACATAATTTGTTGTAGGATCGAGTAGGGTAACAAATCGGTATAGGAAATCTCCGAATTTAACGGTAATAATGTACAAAGTTATATAGAATTTATCGTGATTTTATCTTAAAGTTATAAATTGTTCATAATTGACAAAAATAAGGAATTCATGGAATTGATATAGGAGCATTAATATGAATATGTTGTTTATACTGAGTTTAATAGAGAATTTTGTATATGATTATATAATATGATAGGCTAGGAGATTAAGATAGGATTAGAGCTCATGCCACTTCGAGTACTTTAACTAGCTGGTAGTAGTCTAACACTTTTATACGATTTAATACGCAATTTAAATACGTGATTTTTAATGAATGGTTGATATTATATATGATTGTGATTGAATGATAAAAGCAAAATGAAAAGCAATAGGTAAGCGTTTATACAAAATGATTCGTACAATGAAATGAAATATAAATGGAATTATGAATAGGTACATTTATGATATTTCAGTGATTATCCACACTGTTATGTGTTGCATGATATCGATATACAATATACTATTATTGTTGCAATTTTATTGGTGTTGATAAGATTGGTGGGAGATGATATTGATTTGCAATTATATGATCGATCATACCGTTAAGGAAGTATATTATTTCAGAGGAAGTACATTATCATAGAGGAATTATATATCGAGAGATATGGCTAATTGATATACGTTGCATGTTGATAAATGATAAATTTTACGAGTACGATGGTTGCGATTATAGTAAACCTAAAATGAATGAATACGAGATTATATTTATTTGTTCACAGATATTTATTATTGAAATATGAAAATGAATTTTTTATTTGAATTGTAAGTTAATAATTATTAAATGACTACTCATTGAGCTTGCATGTCATAAAATCTATGTTCGTATATTTTGTTTTGAAGATTAGGTAGATAGCAAGTGTTGCTTGTTCAGATATCCACATGTCGGTCAGCTCCTACTACACAACATCTCTCTCTCTACATTAGATATGATCATAGGACTTATACATATGTTTGACTGCATGACATGTTTGTATTTAAATAGATTGTTTGGTTTTGATAGTTATGGCTGCTGTTTGTGCAAGTTGTGTTGTTTTTTGATTTTGGATGATAGTACAGGTTGAGGTGTATGTTGATACAAAGATTATGATATATATGTGTGAGAGGTTATGTCAATGATTGTGTTGATTTGCATGACTGAAAATAGGTTGATTTTGACTATATTTTAGGTTACAGTAGAATCACACAAATTGTACTTAAACATTATAGTCATTGTGTTAAATAGAATAGAGGGCGTATTAGATCAACACAAGGCTGAGCCCATGGGTTTGTTGATTAACACAATTTGTGTTTTGATTGCATATTAGATTGAGCTATAAACTATTTACATAGAATACAAAACATGTTTGATAGTTTGATACAGAGTGACACGTACAGATAATGAAATTGAGGAATAAAGGGGAAAGTTTTTAATTATACGCTTATAATGAAATACATGAATAGTAGTTATATGTTGAACATGAAAATAAGATTAGGATGCTTTATAATTAGTTTAGATCTTTGTTGTAGGTTTTTAGCCCATGATCTCACGCTTTATGTTTCATGCACTATATACATATATGCCATTTCAAATCAAAAGTGTATGCCTTGATAAGCTGTAATTAAAATGAATCCCTGTAATATTGTCAAAATATTGCCTTCTCGTTTCAAACCATATTAAAAATCTCAAAAATCAGTCACATACGTTAGGAGTCCTAGATGCACCCTTCTTTCTTAGTGAAGCATAGGTTGTGAATGTAGATTTGACTTACGTGGAATGGTATGGCTGGACTTACGCAACGTAAAAGGGATTTTCTACTTTACACTCATTGTGTTAGTCCATTTGATCCAAGAGTCATGTATTAGACACGATTGAGTGTTTTCCTACCTAAGTAGCTTAACCTCTAGGTGTACAGGCTCAGCTTGACTAGGGTGTTGTTGTGAAAACTGGATCTTGGACCATAAGAATCACTAACAATGAATTACTTAAAGGGATATCAGTTCAGTTTGTGGATCACTTAAGACCTTAAGTAATCTAGTTGATCTTTATTCTTTAGGTTAAAAAAGAAACAACAAAACTAATACAAATTATTTCACACTGTAAATAGCCCTTGAAAGTGAAAGAATAGTTCAAACAATATATTTTATTTTTAAAACGTGAGAGAAAGTTATATACGTTGAACAAACTCTCACCTCTAAATATTTGAGCACTTCACTGCCATTCAAAGGGAAACCTTAGAGGAAATGTGGAATGGCTCTAATTATGTGACTTAATCTTGTATTGGCCACAATGGTGCTTGAGTTATAAAGGCAATTCATAGACCTAGAGGTATAGATATTGTGGTGCACTTGAAGAGAATGTTCAAAGAACAAAGATGTAAATGCAATGAGGTAGGTAAAGCAAAACTCATAGTACTTCTTAGACTAGTGGGAGTAAACTTGAGGCTTAATTCAAGTCAAAGCTTAAAAGGAAGGGGAAAGGAAAAGAGAAAATCAACACCCATAGGTCCTAAGTCCAGTAGGAGTGAGGCCTGAAATCCAACTCCTTCTAAGGCAAGTATGGTTCAACCTTATAACTCTTTACTAAGTCACAAATATTAATCCAAGGTTTGAAAAATCATAAAAGTATGGTTCAACCTTATAACTCTTTATTTTGGGACATAGCCATTTGAGTTATGTGTCCAAAGTATGAAATGAATTATATGACTTACTAAATAATTTTTAGTGTAAGCATAGCCCCAAATGTTATCTTTAAGCTTTGACTATAGTTAAGGCAACACATTCTGTCCTTTTGTTATCTCTACGTATAAATATTGATAAAAATCCATGAATATAAATATTGAAACTTAAGATGACATATGTGAGGCATATGTCTGTATGACGTTGAAGCAAGAGATTATATTCTAAATATCCTTAATCGGTCAGTAATATGGGAATAATAGGTGAACTAAGACTATCCTGCTGTGACCCCCGAATTTAAATATCATCTGTGTATACTTTCCTCCTACAAATGATACTTAAACCCGGAAATCAAGTTTTGGATTTAAAAATAATATACAATCATAATAAAGAATAAAGGAGAAACTACATTAAAATCAAACACAACTTTTATGATCATGAATATACAAAAATTTACAAAGGTGTTTTCAGGTTATTAATGAAACAACAATTCTAACAATGCTATTTTCAAAAATAACCCGATGAAATACATATGATAAAATTTGCATAGTCATGTACAACTCAAACCCTAATCCAAAGGAAAACCATGCACTACATGTAACGCCTCCAATTTTTAAGAATTTTTATGAAATTATAAATTATTTCGGTAAATATGCGAATAAAATTTTCGCGAATTTTAATTAATTAAATAATGGTAGGAGAGTGTATAACATGTCATGAAATTAAAAACGGGTTAAGTTATAATTTTCGAGAGAGAGAAAATTTTAAAAGAAGGTAACAGGTGTACTCGGGGGCAAAATGGTCAAATTGAAACATGTATATATGTTATACATAAGGAAAGATGACATCTTATACTCTTCATTCCAAACACACACGTAAGAACCTTTCCAAAACCTAAACTAAGATTTCCAGAACCTTAAACCAAGCAAAAACTTATCGAATCTTGGTGATCGAAAGTTGTAGGATCGAGTTAAGAGCTTAATTCGGTAAGTTTTCTTTGACTTGAATTTGGAAATTTCGTTTTTGAATACATCCATAGTTCCGGAGATGATTTTTCATTGAATTTAAGTTGGAATTGAGTGAAAATAGGTTTGTTTGATTGGTATGGATGTGTAGTAACCTTGA
>CANYCX011122319.1:0-15505 GCA_948193385.1 Breynia disticha f. nivosa | reverse complement strand
AAGGAGGTTTCTTCAGCCTTCTTTTCTTGACTGGAAACTCTACACAGTCACACTCATTTGGATATCCTGGCATGGGCAGTCACTAAGTTAGGTAGTTTAGTATTTTATTTTCGATCCAACCAATCGAACTAAATTTTATTTTGATTTTAGGTTATTTGGTTAAATCGAACAATTTTTTTTCTGTTTTTAGTTTTTTCTACTTATTTTAAAATATTGTGTTATCTTTTTTACTAAATTGCAATTTATATATTTTATTTTAATATAATATATTATAAATATTTTGTTTCATTAATATTAACATAAAAACAATGTATATCACATTTTGGATTCCAAAAAAAAGTACAAAGAATAAAATAATTGATATGTAATTTTTTAATTAAAAATAAATAAATTAAAGTCTAAATTAAATTCAAAGTAACAGTTTCAATTAATAATTTAAATCAAATAAAGTAAACATAACAATCAATAGATAAAATAAAATATATACTTGATTAAAACAATCGTAAATCAAAAGTAAGTCATCATTCATTGATGTTTTTACAAATTAAAAACTATATTTTATTAAAACAATTTCATCATACATCATGTAACATATTAAAAAGGAATTTTCAATTTTTTTAATATGTTGGTTTGATTGGTTTGCATGTTTGGTTTTTAAAAATTAAAATCGAAAACAAACTGAAAAAACTGACCAACTCAACGTAAAACTGAATAAACTAAACAATCTAAAAAAATCACGTTCAATTCGATTTAGTTCTATTTATCGATTCAGTTTGATTATTTCCACCCATAAGATTGGATTTGTATGCAATGAGTGTAGTGAAAATGTAGAATATTATAAGTTAATTTGAAAAGCAAATAGTACAATACAATAGAACAAAGGCAAAATGGAATTTTCCACAAGGACACACCAGTACAAGTAGAAAGAACATTTAGAGGGAAGACATTGGGGATGCATATGCTTTGTAATGAAAGGAGAAAGGAGATGAAACGAAGCTATCACTTTCTCCATCATAGAATAACGTGTGGAGACAATAGGATCCCTACGATTGTGGGGACTTCTTGTCCTACAATCCCTCAACCATATCTTCACTAAATACCTCTTTGCTTCTTCCACGATTTCCCATCTTCTAAACATCTTATCATGCCTTAACCAACTTCATTCCATGGCTAACCTACTTTTTATGTTACTTTGCGACTTGTAATTGATCCAATCATGGGCTTAAGGGTACGATCGCTGAAGTGCTTAGGGCTTAAAACACAACAGCTTTTATGCGTAACTGTTAGACTGAATTGATTATTTTCCCGTTTTAAAACTTTAGACGTATGCGTTGTAAATTTCAAACAAGAGAAGCCTAGTCAGGTTTAGCAACTTAATCACTGTTTGAGAACATATAATGTGCTTCCATTTTGTAAAAGTTAATACTTATGAAAAGCCACCATCCATGGGTGTCTGCTCTCCCACCCATTGTGACAAGTTGTCACTTCCTTCTCTTCTGTACATAGCAGTTGCTCTTTTGTATTATTAATGGCCGCTCTATAATTTAATCTTCTTATCATTCAGATTCCTTGACCTACACATTGTTTTGGATAGATGCCTAGAGTCTGAGGCTTCTCTAATTAAGTTTCTGTAGGCTGATCATGATAGGCTCCAAGTCAGACGATCTCAACTCTCAACTTATTTTTTGCTATAGATTAACATTTTTTGTTTGAAACTTGTATACACGTCGACACATGACATGTTCGAGACTTATTCGTCATTTTAGTGTTAAATTTTGGTCTGAACCACACCGTTCTCCACGACACATTAGCCGAGACTAATCCGGGTTCGGAGCGAGAGACAGCTCCTTCCTCACGGGAAAACTCTCCTCGGACTCAAATCTGAGTTCAAGCTTTTATGGGAGGGTTGAATTGTCAGTCCAACTAACAGCTCGTGGGTACATTTTAGTGTTAAATATGATGAAGTATAATGGATAAAATGAACTGAATTTATGTAAGCATTTAATGTGATAAGTGGATAAAGATAAGGTTTAAATTTAATAACTTAGTCACAAACTATGGTCAACATGAGTTTGGTTCATCACGCATCCAATCAAAAGCACATGGCCCAAACAGTTCAGACCCGTGTCAAGACAGTTCTTCAAATAGATTGGATCGCCTGAAACTGATGCAAAAAAATTACGGCGGGTGAGATAATCAGTTAAAACATTCGACAAGTGTCAGGAAATGAAGGAAAATAAATTGCTTGTAAGATGACTGATTGGACGGTTGTGATAACTGCTCGAACATGGAAACCGTAGAGATGGAAAATTAAAAACATATTAGAGAATAGTGGTGCAAAAGGGTAATAAAGATTAAAAAAGGGATCCGTTGCAAATCACTATACTTTTGCTATTGTCTTTACTTTTCTTAATTTAGTTTCACATTTACCTTTTTTTCACTTTATTTCATATATTAGTTTAGTTTAGCTTACTCGATTAATTGTAATAGAGATGACTTTGATTTGTTAAGTATAGTTAGAAGTCGATTAATACATTCTTTTACTTTTCAGGTATTTTACTGATCTCATCTATATTTTATTGCACATTTACTTTAATGCACATTTATTTACCACACTTTTATTACTTTAACGCACTTTTATTAAATACCCTTTAGTTTATTTCGACCATATCCACTACACTTTCACCTTTCACCCACGATCAGATCACTGCTGTCACTAACTCCACTTTGTCGCTAACTCCACTTTATATCATCTTGACTAAAAGTCTTGAGACCTTATGCAACAACAAACTCACTATTCAAAATAGAATTTTTCCAAAATCAAACGTCCACATAGCAACACATGTCTTCGGATAAAACCCGTCCACAACAGTTACTGATCACACAATCATATTGTTCAACAGAATCGGTGCTCAATTTGTAATCTACATGCAATGTAAGTGCTGAATCTTTTATAGATTTGTTAGAACTAAATCATCTTTAGATCGATCATAAACGACCATTGCCATGTTGGTGATTTGATGTGATGTTTTTATGTCATCTTTTGTTCAACTTGAGCATTCAAAACTGACTTTTGGTTTCATAATTCTCATTGACACATGAAATATATTGAAGTTAAATTTATTTTTTATCAGTATTATTTTATCAAATTGGTCCATTTGCACCAATACTTCCACATTTAAGCATAACCAATTGTGTTTGTTTTTTTTCATAAATGATCTTTCATCATTGTCTTCATTCTTCATCCCCTTCTTCAATGGATATGCTCAAGAGCCTACTCTCCCATCTTTATATTTATTTCTAGAGCATCTCTATTTTGAATTTATTTTTTATAATACAAATGTTAACATAAAAATATTCCATTAATTATTTTTTTGTTTGACTTTTTATCTCTAAATATAAAATAGAGATTTCGTTGACTCTTCAATTCCAAAGAATAAAAAAGACCGTATGTTTTTTATTGGTATCTTCTATCCATCACTTCACAGTAATATGCAGGAAATCATTTGCCAAATACAGGGAGATGAAACATGTAAACAGATTTTATCCAAAACGACGTGCCATCATTTAGTGGATTAAACAAAACGACAGTACGATGCATACAAAATCTATAGACAGGAAATTTACTTAGCTTTGCTGTAAGTCCATTGAGTTATTGATGTTGTAATGAACTTTTTAGTGTTTCATTAGCGGAAAATGAGTGTACTCTCAGGATCCGAATTGTTTCATGCAACGTCTCAAAATCTGGCTTCTGCTTTACAGGATTAAATTGCAAGAATGGGGACCAATATTTTCACGAGGATTTATACAAATCTGGTAGTAGTACTTTCACCAGTGTCTTGTGTTGGCGATAGGGTTGTCGATTAGTGTTAAATATGTTATAATCGTATCATGTTAGTTTTCATATCATTATTCAAGATATCAATATTATAAAAATTGAGTTCGTGTCATAAACGTGTGTGTATTTACAGATCGTGTTATCAGCTTTAGCTTTAGCTGAAGATCTTGGAACGATAAGAGTTTGCAGTCGTTCACACCACTAATCATTGTCACTGTCCCTTCGTGTAAGCGACTTAACACATCTTTATTCAAACTTTAAGGCAATACATTGCGGGCTAACTAGTTTTCACAAGCTTGTAGTTTTAAACCTTATCAATATTTCAAGGCCCGAAGGAGTTCAGCTAATATTTGATCGAACGACCAAAGAACACGTAAGAAAATAAGTATTCAAGTTTTTGGTTTTATGAATGGATTAAAGAAATATAACTACATGGTAGGGTGGTGAGTGGTTGTGTGGTGAGGGATGCTCACGGTGCGGTGGGTATTGTGGAGCCCCGAATGGCAGAACTTTTGAGCATTCGGGTTGCTTTGGCAACTTAGTTGTGGAGTCGGACGCGGAAGAGTTAGTGTGTGCCATCGTTAAGAAGCCTTCGGAACACTCTTATTTTTGTGATATTACAGACGATTGTAGGAACTTGGCATTGTATCTTGCTAATGTATCTTTTAGATTTATCAGAAGATCTGCGAATGAGATTGCTCACACGTTAGTTAGGGATTCCAGGATTTATTGGAATGTTATGGTTGGAATTGTTCCATCCCGGAGTGTATCATGCCTTTTGTGGCCTTCCATAATGAATGATCTGATTTTCGGATAAAAAACTTGGACTCCATATTTCAATCCAATATGTCAAATTATCACAAACGGGTTGCCAATAACATAATAAACATTTGTAAAATAAAATAAAAAGAAACAATAAACATAATAATGAATAATACCTCACATCCTCATATAATAATAAATATAAATCCAATATATAAGACCATAGTCTTCACATCTAGTCTACTGAAATTAACAAACATACATGTTATTAGTATAATTCTGGTGTGTATAAACAAATTCCTTCTTTCAAACGAATCGCACATCATCTTCTAAAACCAACATGCATGTGTTGTTGTATGAACTGATAATGTGAAAAGTTACAAAATGTCATGTAAAGTAAGGCAAATATCTGAGATATATAATTTCGTCGCTAATAGTACCAATAAGCATTTGGCGACAAACCAATAAAAAAGTTTCTGAAAATGCCATTCTTCTCGTCGTTAAGAGGTCTTTTCCCACTTAACTTTGCATTATACTTAAAATGTTTGCATAAAACAATAATAATTGATTGCTGGAAAAGAAATTACAACAGTAGTTTTCTTAACTTTTTGCTATTTAGCTTTATTGAAAATTAATATGTCGATTGTTTGTGGCTACTCCTTCGTTGCTCTTTGGTGGTTAAGCTTTTTTTTTTTTGTGAATTACGAGGTATTTTTAGCACTTCAGACTAATTTCTGTTCGAGTCGGACATAACTACAAAGATAGTAAAACTCTTCCAAAATCGAGTTTTAACGTAACTGACTACTTTGGATTCGAACTCAAAATTTCTGATTAAGTTAGATCAACCTCACACCAATTGAGGGTTTGTATATGTTACTATAACATATTTTGCTACGCACGATAAATATGGCATTTGAAAATCTACTGTGGACGCTTAATTTTCAATTTTTCATGATAAAGCATTACACAATATATAGATAATGAACTAGTTTAGCATTGGTGTTAAATTTGAATTTAATTTAACCCAAAAGACACGTTGTGGAAGGAGGATTGATATTTGAATATAAAATACAAAGACCAAACTAATAATGCCGGATTTTTTACGAGCGAATTGCAGATTAAGCTAATTTTTAATATTGGTTTGCGTTGTCTTGCTTATTTACATATTTAATGTCACCTTCTCAGAAAGTTAAATGGTCTATTTCCTTTATTTATGGGAAGCTATTTACTTAACAAAATTCAGGTAAGTTGAAATTCTATGGAGAAATTGATTTAATTTTATTATTTTATTCCTGAATTTATCTCATTAAATATCCAATTGATTTTTAGTAAAAACAATTATGTAAATATCAATATTAATTTATAAAAAATTCAAAAAATATTATCTACTTCTCTGAAAAATATAATTTGAAACAAACAACATTTATTATACTTATCAAAAAATTAATTCTCAGAACATACAACTTTTTAGAAAATGAACTTTTTTTTTTCTAAATAAAGAAATGAACTTCTTAAAAAACATGATCGTGTGAATTAAGTAAGGCCGAATTCTGACATTTTTGTAATTTTAATACAATTTTGGGTATATTCTCAGAAAGTAGATGCCAGATTCTATATAGGCACTGCTGGAGAAAGGCAGCCACCACTAAACATAAGGTTGGATGTAAATGTGACTCAACTACCATATAAATGACCCTTCAATTTGGTCACCAATCATCAAAAAATCAACATGCAAGACAAAATACACATAAATATAAAAACCTAAATGTCAAAACATATATACAATTTTACAATGACAAATTCAAAAAATATTAATGGCAAGAACATGTTAAATGAAAAAAATAAAAGCGAATTCAACTACCCTGGTATCTCCATTGCACCAGCAACTGTGACGACACTATAACAAAGAACGGGACTATAAAGAATTACAACTAAACCCTTTTTAAATTTTTTAATACGATGTGGATAATATGATATAAATAAGTTTTATAATAACACTTTTAAAATTTTTTAATATGATGTTGTGTCGAATAAGTTATATATTAATTATTTCAATTTTTTTCAATCAAATGGCCATATGAGGAGCACAAATACGATTTTTGTGAATTACTAAATAAATTCAGATTTTTTATTATCATCCTAAACAGAAATGACTTTTGTGAGTTTAATAAATAATAGTCAAAACTTATGTGACCACAAATGTAATAAACTTATTCTTTATTACCAAATTCATGATTGTTGATTCTGGTCGCATTGACCCGATTAGTGTATTGAATTAAATTTGTACATTCTGTGATTCCAAATCTCTCTAAAAAAATCAACTGAATTGAACATTTCATCACAACGTCGCCTCTGCCATCTTTTCGTAAATGGAATTATTCTAGTTTTACAATAAGATTTGTTCATTTTTTACGTAAATGGTTGTCAATTTTTTTCCCATCAACTGTCGGAAATATGTATGTTATATAATATCTATCTTACTATAATAGTAGTTGTGTATTTTGTTACGACTCAGTTGGTTTGTCTATGCGTTATTGGATTCAGATGCTTGCGAAAAGGGCAATTTTTTAAACTAATTCATCGTGGTATTTGTAGTTTCATAGCTTTCAAGATTCCATTGGTGTGTTCTTTCGAACATCAACGATATATTCATTAAGATGAAACATCTTTTAGAAAAAAAATTACATTATGACTTAACAATAAGTTCATTAGATTTCTGATTATAGAGAAACAAGCTGCAATAGGAAGCAGTCAAGCAGGAAGGAATTTTTGGTAGAGAAAAAACAAAGATGAGAGAGCCAAGAATCCGGTGATTCGAGAGCAGATTGAGGAGTAGTGTGTGGTGAGAAATGAAAAAATATAAATCAGAATAAAGCATCCTAAGTGGTCTGTATTATATGCAAGTTGCATAAACATTGATGGTACTTTTTGAAAAGAAAGATGGGAAGCTTTGCCATTTATGAGAGGGAAAAAGAGTTTTTGAGAAACTTTTTTCCTTTGGAAAATTCTCATGTTTGGCTTGAATTGGTTGGTATGGTGGAGGGACCATGATTTTTTGTGCAAGGAATGTCGATAGGCATTACTACTTGCCCTTTCCTGTGGAGCTCGCACCACAACCCCGCACCAACAACGCCTTTATTGTTTCAGATTAGAAGTGCAAAATCAGTTTTAACTGCTGGTTTTAACGGTTTACTGCCATATAACACTCGGCTCAGTCGGATCGGTTTTGTTTTTTTAACTGACTGTTCGAGCTGGTTTGGGTCGATTTTGGTTCGGCGACTTTGAAAATTGGATATTATACACACAGTAAAAGCTGAAATTGTCATATTAGTTCAAAAAATCTAAATGCAAAATCGAGTTGTGCCATTACTAAACCAGCACAAATATTCTTCTGTGGTTTGATTTTGACAAATATTAGTATTCAAAACACTATTCTGTACGCTACAAGTTCACAGCATCCCAGTTATTTCTGATTTTACAACTCATTTCACTCAGCTAACTAAAATTTTTATTTCTCAGGTAATGATATTATGTCAAATAACTGTGTAAATCCTGCGACACGACTCAGTTGAAGAAACATGTATGGTGGAAACTCAACTGGATCGTGGACAGGACTATCTAACATCCTCTTCAAAATTGCCAAATGGAATATGAACCACAATACTTGTGCGTAATGGTCTTAAATGAGGTTCATTGATTCCTGGAACCAATGTATTGTCTGCAATTCTCTGAAAATATTCGTGTCGAATCAACAACTTCCACTCGAATAAACACGAGAAGTGATAGATTAGACGTTTATAATGTTTATGTTTGAAGTTTGAAACCGAAAAATAAACACAACAACTGTATATTGAAGTTGTGCTTTAAATCTTAAATGCAAATACAAAATTATTGACAGATGAATCAAATAGAGTCGTAAATGATAATTCGTGTCAAAAAATGTATACAGGTTCCAGTTTTGTATGCTAATCATAGCAAAAGGAAGACAATTAACCTTTTCAAGGTCTAAAGGAAGCATGCCAAATGGTGAGGGAAGATTCTGCTGTCTTTACCGACACCACATTTTGGAGAATTTTGAAAACCTTTTTCGGCACGGTGGCCTTTTAGGTGAGGACGCCCGTACGTGAGGACGTCCTTACTACTATTGGATTTTATAATTTTTTATTTGGTGCATTCATTCATTTATTTTATATGTACAAAATTATGTAATTTAAAATATAGCAAATTATATAATATTTTTATTATGTAACAAAAAATTAAAAAATTACATAATTTTACATAACATCAAATAAAATGTTAGATATTGTCCTTAGTTAGGACCATTTTATGAGTTTTCATCGAAGAATTCACCTTTGAAATACACCGTTTCTTTAATGACACGTGGTTATATTTGGCATACATCAAATCGTTAACTTTGCAAGTTAGTTACATTCAAGACTCAAAGCAAAAGGTACATCCACCACCTACACAGAGATGCTAATGAAATGGTAATATGATCAAACTTTTAAAACCTAATCATACAAATCCAAGTCATGAAAACAAGAGGACTGTGGTGGCTCTTAGTTCCAAGAGTGAGTCAAGATTCGATTGTGTAATTCGGTCAAGTAATGGAATCAAGATTTCTTTTCAATGCTTATGTGGTAATAAAGCATCAGTATAAAGTAGAGAACTTAAATTATGTGATTTTAATAGGGAAACAAATGGCTTCATGACTAAGCAAAAGTTTGGTACAAGCATAAGATGACACGGTATAAACACAAGTGTTTCCACTTAGTTCATAGGAATGAATCTTTTGTCCGTGAGTTCAGCAATCAAGAGGTCGAACGGCACACTGAGAGTATGGGTTCGATTCCTTCGTTCGCAGTGACTCTATGGAAGCATACAGGTTCTAACCTGTTGATTCGCTAAATCTCATTGAAACTTCTTGTTTTTGTTTTGTGGTCAGCCGACCCCTCTCTTAAAATTATTTAACCAAAAGAAAAAGGTCATGGGAATCTCTCTATGGAAATCCGGTCAATCCCCATTCTTTTCTCACCAAGCAATTTACCAAACTCTATGATTTGCTTCTCTTCAAATTGAGATGGTCATAAAAAAAACTTGTAAATCATTTATCAAGAACTTGGAATCAGGGAAACATGGAACTTGATAGTTCAGTATCTGAGAAATGACTCTGGGGAGTCTGTCGTGTATAGACTCTGAAGCTTTTCAATGTCAGATTCTTGAAGAATTTTGTACAAATGGCAAGTTTCATTATACAATCTCATACCAAAGTGAAAACAACTTGATACTACAAACAAATCCAAACACAAAACAAGAACTCACACAAATGAACAGGTCAAGCTCCACATAACTAGGCTTCCTATTTGGTTCAATGGATTCTGATTTGAATATGGAATCACAGCATAGACTAATTCATTAATCTGTAAAACACTAACTACCGACTAACTTCTTCAGTCCTCTTTCACATAGAGCCATCATATAGCATAGATAAAGCTACATCCACTAAACTTGAATGGCACATGATATCTGAATACCTTCCGAGCTCTATTTCTTCTCTGTTTTTATCTGCAAGTTTACTGATGCTGTGTCGGCTGCATCTGGAAAATCAAATTGCAAGGTGCAAATTGGTAA
Organism: Breynia disticha f. nivosa; assembly: GCA_948193385.1. Classification (NCBI taxonomy): domain Eukaryota; kingdom Viridiplantae; phylum Streptophyta; class Magnoliopsida; order Malpighiales; family Phyllanthaceae; genus Breynia; species Breynia disticha. Next base: position 5,274 of record CANYCX011122319.1, on the reverse strand, counting down.
CCAGGAAGATTTGATCCGAGCAAATTCTGCTCTTGTAACTTAGTTCCATACGAAGACATTCCGCAGAAAGGTGGCATGAACAGATTCCCGCTTTCCGGGTTGAAAAACAAGGAAGCTTCTTCATTTTGCACTCTGTAGTCAATTAGACCTTTACCTGTGCTGCTCATTTTCTGTTGTGGCTGTGATTGCATAGTTATGGTAGAGTGATCCGGCGATGTTGGTTTATCGTTTTCTGGTGAAGATGACTTGATATCGGAGAGATTAACTGTGGTGATGTCATGGATGCTGGATCTCCTTTTATCCTTCCCTCCTGTACTCTGCCTGATAAAGTACTTTTGAGCATGGCTAGCGACCTGAGTTGGTGTTCTGGTGGTCACAAAATTGCGAGAAATGTTTCTCCAATCTCCTTTCCCATATTTTTGGAGACCCATCAGGAACTGCCTGCCATTTACATTTCAAGAAACAGAACACAGAACTCAGAACATCATAAACAAAAACTAAATATGTGTCAGAATTGAAGCCATAAATACAAAGCAGTTTAAAAATAAAGTCCATAGAGCACAATAATTTACTTCTGATTTCAGCTCATAAACCTTCACATACACAAAATTAAATCGAAAATCATTTCGAATCACAGCTCATTCATCACTAATGATATATATTCGCAATTTCATGAGCATTAAAATGAAAAGAAAACGAATGCAATATACCTGTGTTCCTCTTCGGTCCAAGGAACACCTTTCTTCCTTTCCTGCTCCGAATGCCTAGTAGCAGTGCCTCTCTTCCCTCCAGGACTATAAAACTCTTTCAATCCATCATAACCCTGATTATCAAGCCACTCCAATGTGAAGGAATCCGAGGTATAGCCGGGAATTGGAATCAATCCCGCCTCTATGTCGCTAACATCCTCCTCCAATTCCCTGTACTGTTTGATCACATCACCAATAGTCTTTCCTGGAATCATGGCTGCGACTTTCTCCCATCGATCAGGAGTATCCTTATCGTACAAAGCCAAAGCGTTCTCAAACCGTTTGTTCTCTTCAGGGGTCCATCTAGTACCCCTGCTTTCTTGGAACAACCAGTTTGAATTCGTTAAATATGAAGCTGGAGAAAGAATTTCAACACTTCTATTCATTGTATCAGATAGATTTCCACGCCAAGGATAGCTAGGACTATCAGAATACAAAGAAAGAATAGAGCTTTGTATCTATAATTCTCTCTCTCTTTCTCTCTGATTCAGAGAGAGAGAAATGAGCCAAATAAGAAATGCAGAAAAATGGAGAATTTTCACTTCTTAAGAAGCATCAAATCAAAAACAATTTGAAGTGAGTGACTGTTCTTTATTTTTCACATAAGCATAAATTGAGGAATCTAAAAAAGAACCCAACTTTCCAACCTCCAAGAAGAATTAAACAAGTAGTGATAACACAACAAAACAAGAATAGATCTTAAAACCCTAAACTAAACACCATGGTTGATTCAAACACACACAAAAACACAATAATTGAGCTAACAAATGGAAACCCAATTCAAGATTTCACTAAAAGAACACAACTTCAGCATAAAAACCACAACTTTAAGGCTCACTCAATGATAATTTTTTAAAGAGTCCTTAAAAGGCACTAAAAACCCAAGAGGGAGAAAGAGACAAATAAGTGAAGGAGGCAAGACAGAAAACAAGAGAGAAGAGAGTTCCTCTTGAAATGAAGTGGAGAAAGTGGAGCTAAAAAAATTTGTTGTTTCCCGATAGTGAATTTTTCTATGGTTCAACACGAAAAGAACAACTCAAGGATTAAAAAAACATTAAGAGCTACTTGTTGAGTTCTTATGGCGATTGTGAGTGAATACAATTACGTAAATGACACCTGCTTTGTTTACTAGCAATTGAAAGAAGAATAAAAAAGGGAGAGAGGGAAAAGGAGGTGAGTGTGTTGAGGTATGATTGGTAGGGATGAAGCTTTGTGGGGGCTGGAAGAGAAGAGGTATAATTATGAGTGTAGAGAGAGAAAGTGGAAGAAGTGGACCAATGTAAGAAGAGAATTGGGAAGAGGAAGGTGTGATTGGCTAGGTGGTGGTTTTTGGGTTTTTGAAATTGCAAAAGTGCTAACCAACTTCTTTGACAATGTTGACGTTTAGCTGAAGTATGTACCAGTTTAATTAATATATTCAGTATGTTGTCGATAATAGTGCCTTTTCGATGTGATTCGAGTATACAATTAATGAATATATGATTAAATATTATACAAATAATATGAATTTAAGTTTTATAATATTAAAGATATTAAATAATAATATTTAACAGAAAAAATTATTTGATACGAATATAATTTGTCAACTCTAACTGTCATCCTTGAACTAAGTTGTTCATTTGTTTTGTCCTAATAGCCCATGCTAGTTAAGGTAAGCTCGTCTTAGATGGAATAATTGATGATTATGGCCAACTTAAGAATGTTATAGAAAAGAGCTGGTCAGTCGGACCAGTGAATCAATCACTGATTTTGTTCTGTTCAACATTTAAATTGGCGTGCAAGTGAACCGGTATTAAATCGATAAAAACTGACAAACCAGCCGATTCAATCGATGAACTAGTGAACTGGAACGATTTTAAATATTAAAAAATTAAATAATTTTGTTTATATATATATATATATATATAGTTTAATCAATAAAAATTTCTGTATTTTATTTTTAGTAATTAGTTTTTTTCTTGATTAGAAAATCTCTTACATCTGTCATCTGTGTCGATGAAACAGAAAGTAAATATGAAAAGAATGAGGTTACAACACTATGGCTAGCCTTCAGAAAGTCCTTAGTAGTCACGAATTCAAAGATATTTTAAAAAAAAAACAAAAATAGTCGAGTTAAAAATAATAAAAAAAAAATTCTTACTTAGTGAAAATAAATACGAAAAGTTCCCACTTCACAATGAACTACACAACTAATCTTGAGTAATCAGTCAGTTCTGTTTATATACTACAAAACTGGAAACAAGTGCAGAACATTAAATCTGAATTAAAAGCTACTCTAATAAATCTCAAATACATATATACTTGCATGTTCTTTGGCCAATAATCCAACAGCTAGCTTGTATTGAAAGACGTAAAAACAGGAACTGTGAGGGTGAGAGTGAGTGAGAGAGTCGAAAATGGAAGGCTTAGTTGTGCTGATTCCCGATTGCAAGTACTGTTCGCAGCAACCACCAACTCAATCATTAAACAATCAATAATATATTCATTAGTTTCAGAGTAAATAACAATAATCATACCAACGACCTCTTGGTTCAGTGGTAATGGAGGCTGAACTTGGTAGGGCGGACCACGGTTCGATCCCCCGCAACGTCGATTGGAAGGGAAATGAACCTTAACTCCCAACTCCTTTCCGAACCGGATTAGTCTCGGCCCAATAAGTCGAGGATACCGGGGCTTGACAAAAAAAAAAAAAATAATCATGCATTCATGCATGCTATTGTGTTTCACAGTTGTAGGGTTTAAGAAACACCTGTGTGTGTTTCTTTGTTTTTTAGTTAGTAGCTTCTTATGGTCTATGTTGAGTGGAACCTTTATGAATCTAAGCGGCCTAATTAAAAATATTTTTAAAGAGTGTCAAAATAAACGAATCAAAAATATTTTTTTAACGAAAAATAATGTGTCTATTGCCATAGTTTAAGTGCGATAATTGAATAATACAAGAAGATTATTTTTTTTTGGTGTGTGTTGCTTTCTATTTTTTTGTTAGAATAACGAGGTATCCTGAGCATAAAGCTCTCCCAACTGAGTTTTAATATAACACACCTGCATACACAGAATTCGAACTTGAGATATTTGGTTAAGTTAGAATAACCTCACATCAGTTGATCTACGCGTTCAGTGGTACTTTCTATTGAATATACTTGGATCATAGCTCAAATCATTTTCGAGAATGACATACTAAATCGCAATAGAATGTATTGTGTGCTTAAAAAATAGAGATTTGGTAGTTATAATTTTGTTTTAGCATAGTTTGGCTTTATGTGTATTGAATCTGTTGTGATAATTGCATAGAGGTTTTTTTATGAGCAAGTAAAAAAATTATTAAACACAATCCAAAATTGATAATTGCATACAAGTTGTTTGTCATCTCCCTATCTAGATTTGTGTGAAATTGGTACTCTCTCCGTTTCACAATAATTGTCGTTTTAAAAAAGTTGTATTTTTTATATTACATGTTGTTTTGTATAACTAATGAAACATTTAATAAAATTTTCCAAGACTATCATTATTAATTTTACATTTCAAATACAAGTTTAATTTAGTTGTTCTTATTATGTGCCTAAGTCAAAGAACATAATAGTCAATTAAACACAAACTTAAGACATATTAAATACATTCTTAATCCGTGTGCAAAACCTTAAACTACATATATTGTGGAACACAGAGAGCAATTTTTTGAGTAAATGAGCTAAAAATTATTAATTTTTCCAAAAAAAAATATGTTTTCTTGCAATGTATTTAATTTACAAAACTAAAATACTTAAAAAAAATAAGGGGTACTGATTATAGATGAGAAATTTCAATCTATATATATATATATATATATATATATAAGAAAGTTGTTAACATTATCATAAATATTCTGACACATGTCAATCAATTAAGCATATTGACATTAATTACGTTAAAGTATAATTTTTTAGGAGTAGTATTTTAAATCTCTCTATATACATATATAGTTGTTGACATTGCTATAAATTTATTGACTAGTGTCAATCAATTAAGCATATTGACATTAATTATGTTGAAGTATAATTATTTAGTAGTATTTTAAATTTATTAAAATTTCTCTTTTTTTAATATCTTTCTATCTATATACTAAAATTAAATATATTGACATCCTCCCTCTTATAATTAATAACAAATTTAATAAATTTTCTTATATTTATTAAAAATTATACTAAAAATAATTATTTTATTGAAGTAAAAAATTTCAGTATTTAATTTATATTAGAAATTTAATTTTATTAAATAATATACATTAATTATATTAAAAATAAATATGATAATAAATTAGAAAATATTAATTCTATCTAAAATATTATGTACACTGATAAAAAATTATTATTTTTATATATAATAAAATATTTTTAATAAAAATAAAATGATACTTAATTAGATATTATTAATAATGTTTATTTAGAGTGAATGAATATTGTGATTAATATGATTACATCTAATTAGATAAATATTTTATAAATATAATTATAATTTTGTAAATAAAAAAGTCTCATGAGAGATGTTA
>CANYCX011121988.1:0-12645 GCA_948193385.1 Breynia disticha f. nivosa | reverse complement strand
GAAAGATCACCTAAAGGATTTGTTTGACTTGTTGTTTGTTTGTGATAATTAAAATACCTAAACTATAGTGTAATTGGAGGAAATTAGGCCGAGGATGGCCGAAGTTCCCCTACGCATCGCAGTCTTCCAACTTAAGGATCGCTTACTGAGTATTTGTAAAATACTCACCTGTTGTTTGGCTGTTTTAAATATGTGCAGATCGTCAGTAGCAGGTGCTGGGACTTAATTTTCAGGTGGAGTGTACGTGTGTGATACCTACAACAGGTTGGCTCCGGACAAAGTTTTTGGGATTTATACCTTGGTTTTTGTATAGCCTTTCATATAGGTTATAGACTTGGCAAAGTGTATTATTTTAAACCAAAACTCATGGCTTCCGCATATTTCACTCTTTTGTACCGGGTTTGGTTTAAACTAAATGCCTGTTTGCCACATCGATTTTATCTATATATGATTACACAGGTTTTATTCATTGCGAGTCTTCTTATTTCTTGTAGTGGTGATTTTAAAAGAAAAAAAAATATAGCGCGAAATCGAATTTATCAGAAAAAGAATTTTGTGAATTTTGGCGTCACACCAAAAACAACCAATTTACCTCAAAAAAAAATATCGTTACATCTTGAGAATCACAGTACATCCCTAAGGGCATTCCTAAGTGTTTTGTCTAATGCTTCAAAGCAATATTTATGAATCATCGGTACTTCGTTCTATATAATTAGTCATGTTTTTTCTAAGTTCCACTAATGAGCTTCAATGTTTGATATTGAAAGTAAATTTCTCATTAATTACCATTAGAATACAAAATCTTGAATGTGTAGTTTTACCACTTGGAATTAGTAAAGATGTTATACCACTTATTGCAACAGTCAGTACAATAACACCTTTTGAAAATAGAGCAGATGATAATGTTTTTCAAATAAATATTTTCCTATGATTCTATAACCGTACACAAAAAAATACCACCTTTATCATCATTCACAGCATCTATAACTGTTTTATATATGCTTTTTTTTATCATCATTTAAGTGAGACAACAAATTTAAGTGTTCTCTACTCAATTCATCTCTATCATAGCAAAGCTCTGTTGGACCAATGGTGATGAACAATTAAAAAATTTCCTTTAAGTGTTTTGAAAATTTAAAAGTTTCATGAATTTAATAAACATAGATTTCAAGTCAAAAGGTTGCAAAATGTGTTTTTATAATTCATTGAAAAAGGAAAGTATGATTTTGCTCAAGTGGAGTATTTGTTAGTCAAGTAAAGTAAGAATTACAGCAAACCAGTCGAGTGGAGAATTTTCCACTCGACTAGTAGACTTGGACAAACCTTACGAAGAAGTGTAATGGCTATATTAGGGACCACAAGCTAAACCAGCCGATAGAAATGAGCACCAGTCAACTAGTATTGAGCCCAGCTGCAAAAATAGGTAAAAAAATCTTCAAAGTGACGTCGAGGATCAAAAACCACTTTTGGAAGAATTCAAAATTCAAAAAACAAGTGGGGTAAGTTAACTTACACATTTTTCAGTCGACTAATGATGTGGTTAGGGCAGACTAGTCGTGTAACATTCTCATCCTAAAATGTTATTATTAATAAAATGATTAACACAATTAAGAACGAATTAGATAAATAATGAATAAGCTATGCTAATTGTGAGTGAATATATAAATAGTAGATATCAAATATATATGAATTGTTAAAAGTGCTAGAGAATGAGATTTTTTGATGTTCGTGCAGGGGTTGCACATATATTATGATGCTAAAAGTTGAAGTATATTAAGTGATGTTAGGATTATTATTAGACGAGAATATATACGAAAGGGAGTATGATTTATATATTAGGTGAAGTTTTTACAGGTTTTGGTAAGGCACATACAGTTGAAGGTGACGCGTGGTGGTCACAGACACGCGTGGTAGGCACTACCACATTTAGTCAAGTACGCGTTGTGAGGACAAACTAGTGGTGACAACGACCACATGTAATCAATTATCACCACGCGTATTTTGCCAAAATGGCAGAAATGTGGAGAGATCAGAAATTTAAGCTTGAGGTGTGAAGTTGAGAATTATAAAAGGAGGCAGAAGAAGGAAGTAAGCAGAAGTTGAGAGAAGATAGAGTTAAGAGAGAACAGAGGATTGCAAGAGAGAGAGAGATAAGAGAAATAGTGAGATTATGAGGGATTTTAGTTTAGGAATGGAGCTGTAAATAATCTATCGAGTGCAGGATTGAGTCGGGGATCAATTTACTAAGTCCGTACAGGAAATCTACAGAGAAAACGGTAAGAATTTACAAAGTTACATAGGATTTATCGATAACTAAATGTGAATCTGGTTTAGAGCTAGAATTGTTGATAATTGAAAAAAATAGAAAGTTGATGAAATTGATATAGGATCAAATAGATAGATAGCCCAGGTTGACTACGAGGATATCCATAGGTAGGTTAGCTCATGTTACACAACATCTCTCTCTCTCCACCCCAGATAGTACCGTTAGACTTGTTCATATGTATTACTACATGCTATGTTTTTATATGGATTGATCTATGTTTGATGATAAGTATATATAAAAATGTTAGTTGTTAGTACATGTTGAGATGTTTGTTGATATTATATGATGATATATGTGTGAGAGTTGATGTTGTCGATATATATATGACAAATTGGAGAGCGTGGTATGTTTATACCTATATATGTATACAATGTATATAGGTTGATATGTGGTTGATTATAGTTTACTTGGAGTGTATTTTAGGTTGCAACAATTTCAACACAAACTTTGCTTAATTGACAGGGGATACTATATTGAACATAACAAAGGGCAAGATAGTTCAACACAAAGGTGTACCTATGAGTGTGTTGACTAACATGATCTGTGTTTTAATAGTACCTTAGACGTATTGTAAATTGGTTGTCCAAAAAATGATGCATGATTTATATATTTAATATGAACTGACATGTATAGTATTTGCGAACATATAAAATAGAAATTTTTTTTAATTATTCTCTTTTAAATAGTAATATGAAATGTAATTACGATTAATATATTAATAAGAATAGGATGTTTCATTTTGGTATTAGAGCAGGGATATGATCCCTGGATAGTAGATTGTTATGTGATTTGTCATATACATATGAGTGTGCATTATGTGAAATGTGTGTTAAATCATTCTGACTTTTGTTTTATAGATATGTCACACCCTCGACAGCCTATAGAGAGAAAGGGAGTTACAGACCCCCTGGGATACAGTGCAGATATCTTATGTTGTATCATGTCATGAGCCTTATGATCTAGAGCATCCTTATTATGACCCAACATATCCTTATTCGATACCACAATACTATCCTATTTATAGAGATCCACCCATGTGCTCTTACCAGATGAGATCCAAGAACTTTAAGGAATTAAAAAAGTTGGGAGTTGTTGAGTTTCGAGGAACTATTGATCCACAATTTGCTAAGTACTGGTTAGAGAAGACAGAGAGGGTGTTTGAGATGATGCAGGCTTATGCAGAGGATAAGTTAGAGTTTACAGTATCTTTATTACAGGGAGATGCATATAACTAGTTGAGGATTATACCATATGTTATAGAGTTTCCTCGGGTACTTACATAGGAGGGTTTTTTGAGAGAATTCAAGAGGAAATATCTACCAGACGTTTGTATAGATGCAAAACAGAAGGAGTTTATGGCTTTGAAATAAGGAAAGATGTTAGTAGCTGAATATGAGTTGAAGTTCACATAGTTGTCTCATTATGCTGCTAATCTTATTCTTATCGAAAAGGTAAGTGTTGGAAGTTCGAGGATGGATTGAACAAAGATATAAGGAAACAGATCCCTAGAACAGAGATGAGAGAGTATGCAGACTTGAGAGACACAACTATTAGAGCATAGGAACTTCTCAAAGATGATGAAGAGGATGAAAAGGAAAGCAAATAAAAGAGTATAACACATCTAGATCACGACCTCCTCCATTAAAGACCTTTTGTTGTATACGAACTGGACGAGGATCTAGCAGACGAGGACAGAGTAGCACAACATCTATTTTAGGGCCTAGTCCACAGTGTTAGAGATATCACTCAGGGAAGTGTAGGATGCTTACTGGAGGTTGCTACATTTGCAGTTAGCAAGGACATTACATAATAAATTGTTCAGAAAGAATGAAAAGACGAGAGATTGAAGGAAATGTACCTCAGACACAGTTGACATTGTAGAGAAGTGATATGATATCTATAGCCAGTAGTAGTCAAGGTAGGGGTAGAGGAGTTATAGCTAGTTCATCATTTAGTAGAGGCAGAGGAGCTTTAGGTACTCAGGCGCAGGGACAGGCCAAGGTATTTGCTATGTCTAGAAAGGTGGCAGCTAATGCCCTAGAGGTTATCACTAGTGAGTTACATTTATTTGATATTACTAATTACGCACTTATAAATTCAGGTTTTACTCATTCATTCATTACACCAAGAATAATACATACAGTAAAAGTTAAACCAGAACGATTGACCCAAAGCCTAGGATTTCATACTCCTTTAGGCAAAATAATGTGGGTACACTCAATGTACAGAATTGTATAATAAAGATTAAAAATATAAAATTGACAACCAATCTAATCCTACTGAATTTAACAAAATTTGATATCATAATAGGAATGGATTGGTTAACCCAACACCGAGCTAAAGTAGATTGTTTTGCAAAAGAAGTAATACTTAAACCTGAAGGATAAAGTAAAGCAATATTTTATAGAGAGAGAAAGATTGTTTCGAGTTGTTTAGTATCAGCTATACAAGCTTTTAAGATGATTTGAAATTAATATAAAGCTTATTTGGCACATGTAGTTGATAAGACAACAACATACGATAATGTAAAAGGAATACTAATAGTAGAACAGTATCCAGATGTATTTCCAAAAGATCTCGCAAGATTACTACCTCATAGAGAGATAAAATTTACTATTGAGTTGATTCCTGGTATGACACCGATATTCGTACAACCATATAGAATGACACTGACTGAATTACTAGAGTTAAAAAACAGTTGTAAGAGTTGCTTGATAAAGGATTTATTTGACCTAGTGTTTCACAATGGGTAGCACCTGTTTTATTTGTTAAAAAGAAAGATTGAACACTTAGGTTGTGTCTGATTACAGAAAACTTAATCAAGTAACAATTAAGAATCAATATCTATTACTCAAAATAGATGATTTACTAGATTACTTGTAAGGTGTTACAGTATTTTCAAAGATTGACTTAAGCTTCGAGTACCATTAATTAAATATAGCACAGGAAGACATTCTAAAGATTGCATTTTGAACCCAATATAGTCATTACAAGTTTTTAGTTATGCTATTTGGCTTGATTAATGCTCTAGTAGCATTCATGGCACTGATGAATAAGATATTCTAGTCATTCCTCGATCAGTTTGTGGTTATATTCATGGAAGATATACTGATATATTCGAGGAATACCGAAGAACACAATGAACATTTACGAATAGTATTCCAAACATTACGAGAAAAAAAGTTGTATGCAAAACGTAGGAAATGTGAGTTTTGGTTAGATCACGTAGTCTTTTTAGGACTCATGATATCTGGACAAGGAATATTAGTATATCCAAAGAAAATCAAGCAGTATTAAATTGGGAACCACCTAAAACCATTACTGAGGTATGTAGTTTCCTTGGAATGACAAGGTATTATCATAGATTTGTGGAGTTATTCTTGATTATAGCTACCCTGTTGACATGATTATAGAAGAAGAATGTATCAATTCAATGGAATGAATAATGTTAGCAAAGTTTTAATGAACTAAAGTATAGGTTAACCACAGGTCCAGTCCTTATGATTCCTTCAAGCACAGGAGGATTCATTATATATAGTGATGCTTAATATCAAGGACTATGATGTGTATTAATGCAAAATGAGAAATTTGTAGCATATGCCTCTATACAACTCAGACCATATGAAATAAACTACCCATTACATGATTTAGAACTTGTTGAGATAGTATTTTCTCTTAAGATACGAAGACATTATTTATATGGCTAGACCTTTCAGATTTATACTGATCATAAAAGTCTAAAATACTTGATGACCCAAAAAGAGCTGAATATGCAACAAAGAAGGTGGTTAGAGTTATTAAAGGATTATGATTGCACAATAAAATATCATCCTAAAAAAGCCAATGTGGTTTCTGATACACTGAGAAGAAAGTCTAGTGTTGCTTTATCTAGTTTACAATTGACACGTATGACTGATTTGATAACTTTAAGAAGTTTGAACATAAAGCTGGAAATATCTGAATCGGGAGTGTTAATAGCTATTAATGTTTCGACCAATGTTGTTATAAAAGATACAAGCAACATAAAAGCAAGAAGATGATGAGTGATTTTAGTCTGGAAAATACTTAACATAATTAGTATTCAGATGCTTAGCATGCCAACAAGTAAAGGCTGAACATTAAGCACCGACAGGTAAACTTTAGCCATTATCTATTTTAGTCTGGAAATGGGAAATGATAACTATAGATTTTGTGATAGGATTACCACTTACATAGTCTAGTAAAGATGAAATATGAGTGATTTTAGATAGATAGATTAACAAAATCTGCACATTTCTTACCAATTAAAATTAGAATCTCTCTGCAACAGTTGGCAGAGTTGTATATAAGAGAGATAGCCTGACTACATGGAATTCTTTAGCAGACTTTATAAAGTGCATTGCGTACTAAACTAAACTTTAGTACTGCTTTCCATCTACAGACAAATGGGCAGACTAAACAGACCATACAGACATTAGAGAAGATGCTACGATCTTGTGTATAGGAATTTTAAGGTTCTTTTGATAGGTATACCATTGATAGAGTTTTCTTATAACAATCAATATCATAGCAACATTGGTATGACATCATATGAAGCTCTATACTAACAAAATGTAGAAGCCCAATATACTAGGATAGAGAAGGGGCAGAGATATTTGAGGGACTTAAACTTGTGCAAGAAACCACAGAAAAAGTAGATTTGATCTAAAGTAAATTGAAAGCTACATAAGATAGACAAAAAAGTTACCACAATTAGCACAGAAGAGAAATGTAATATAAAATAGGTTAAAATGTCTTTTTGAAAGTATCTCTTTGGAAAGGAATAATGAGGTTTGGAAATAAAGGAAAGTTGAGTCCTAAATACAATGGACTGTATGAGATTATAGAGCGGATTGGTCCTTTGGCTTGCAGACTTGCTCTACCTGCAGAGTTAGCTCAGATTCACAATGTTTTCTCTGTGAGTATGCTCAAAAGATACAAATTAGATCCTACCCATGTTATATTGGAATCCTAAGTACAAATCGCAAAAAATTTAACTTATACCGAAGAACCAGCACATATTGTAGATCACTAAACTAAATAGTTAAGAACCAAACAAATTCCTATGGTAAAACTTCTTCAGAAACATCATAACATGGAAGAAGCAACATGAGAGATAAAGGATAGAATGAGACGAGACTATACATAACTATTCACTGGTTATTTTTACATGTTAAAGTTATTGCATTCTTATATAGTAAAAAATAGAATAAATGATAACAAAGATTCAATACAGGATAAATAGAGTAAAGATACTAGTAAGAGTAAACAAAAATGAATTTCGAGGACAAAATTTTTTAAAGGGAAAGATTTGTAACATTCCCATCCTAAAACCCTATGATTAGTAAAATTATTAGCATAATTAAGAATGAATTAGATAAATAATGAATAAGCTATGTTAATTATCAGAAAATATATAAATAGTAGATATCGAATATATATGAACTGTTAGAACTGCTAGAGCTTGAGACTTATTGATGTGACGTGCAAGAGTTGCACATATATTATGATGCTAATAGTTGAAGTATATTAAGTGATGTTCGAATTATTATTAGATGAGAATATATACAAAAGGGAGTTCGATTTATATATCAGGTGAAGTTTTCATATGTTTTGGTAAGGCACATACTATTAGAGACTACGCGTGCTGGTCACATACTACTCGTGGTAGTCACAATTACACGTAGTCAAGTACACATTGTGGAGACAAATGCGTGGTGACAGTAACCACACGTAATCAACTGTCACCACGCGTATTTTGGCAAAATAGTAGAAATGTGGAGAGATCACAAATTGAAGCTTGAGGTGTCAAATTGAGAATTATAAAAGGAGGCAAAAGAAGGAAGTAAGCAAAAATTGAGAGAGAATAGAGAGTTAAGAGAGAATAGAGGATTGCACGAGAGAGAGAGATAAGAGAAATAATGAGATTTTAAGGGATTTTAGTTTAGGTATTAAGCCGTAAATAATCGACCGAGCATAGGACTGAGCGGGGATCAATTTACTAAGTTGGTACAGGAAATCCACGAAGAAAACAGTAAGAATTTACGATGTTATATAGTATTTATTGATAATTAAATGTGAATCTAATTTAGAACTAGAATTGTTGATAATTGACAAAAATAGAAAGTTGATGAAATTGATATAGGATCATGCATATGAACATGTTGAATATATCAAATGTTATAGAGAGTTCTATTTATGATTATATAAGATGACAAGTTTGGTGAGCACGATAGGGTGAGAGCCCACATCACTCAGAGTATTTCAGTTAGCATGATAGGTTTATACCTATATATGTATACAATGTCTACAAGTTGATATGTGGTTGAATACATTTTTACTTAGAGTGTATTTCAAGTTACAACAAACTTTGCTTAATTAATAGGGTATATTGTGTTGAACAGAGTAGAGGGCGTGATAGTTCAACACAAAGCTGTACCCATGGGTGTGTTGACTAACACGATCTATGTTCTGATAGTACCTTAGATGTACTATAAATTTTTTGCACAGAAAACAATGCATGATTTATATATTTAATATAAAATGACATGTATAGTATTCGAGAACACATAAAATAATGAAAAAGTTTTTAATTATTCACTTTTAAATAGTAATATGAACAGTAATTATATGATTATATGTTAATAAGAATACGATGTTTTAAGTCGAATAGCAACTGACTAGTCGACTAGAGATCGAGACTTGTAGGATTTGGAAGTATTCCTACTCGATTGAAGAAGAGACTAGTCGACTAGAGTAGGCAATTTGCTCAAGTAACAAGAAGGCCAATCGACTAATAGAGCTGATAGTGGATAAAGTTGACTTTGTAGAAAGACACTTAAAGAGGTCCCATATCAATGTCTAATGGTAAAAACACCTTACACCATATAAATAGAGTTGGCAACATATGAGAGAGATAACACAATCATTCCAAAACATCTAAAAAACTCTCTTGCTCATTTTGTACTAAATTTATCCTATGTTCCAAGCTTGTTTTTGCTTTCCAACTAGACTAGAAAAGAGTAAGCCTTTACTTCTTGGTTTAGTTAGCAAAGTTCTTATGGTAGGATTTGAGCCGTAAATCAAATCACTTATAAGCTTGCTTGAAATAGAATTCAAGTGTGTAAGATAGTTATCACTTCCCTTCAAAGTGACACTTATAGATAGTTAGGAAAATCCTAAATGAGAGCTTAGGCAGTGGAGTAGGTGTTATGCAATGAGCTCTAACTCTTGTGTTCTTCTTATTACTTTATCTTTGTAAAAAACTTATCATTCCATTAACCTTTATTCAAACCCCCTTTCTGGAGGTTAATTCTTCTCTACAATTGGTTTTAATGTTTGGTGCTCACTATAAAAGGCTTAACATCCTTGAGTCAAAAATCCTAAAATGACACAAACACACTTTGGTGATTTTAGAGTCAACCCAAATTGTCCTCCTTACTTCAATGGTACTAACTACTCCTCTTAGAAGATCAGATGAAGATTCATATCATGTGTCAAGACATCAAGTATTGAAAGGTGATTATCCATGGTCCCAAAATTCCAAGGAATGAAAATGGTGAATTAAAGAATGAACTTGACTATATTGATTAAGATTGAGATAAAGTCTACATCAATGCCAAGGCTATTAAGCTCATTCTTTATGCACTTTCTGTAGAGAAAAAGAATCATATGGGTTCTTGTACAAGTGCAAAGGATATGTGGGATAGATTATGGTTCACCTATAAAAGAACAAACCAAGTGAGAGAGACTAAGATTAATATTGCTTCATGAGTATAAGATGTTCACCATGAAGGACAGTGAATCCATCAATGTTATGTTTGACCAGTTTGAAGAAATCATGAATGAGTTGATTAGCTTGGGAAAGAGTGTGAGTGATAGTAAATAAGTGAAGAAGATACTTAGATCACTCCCTAGAGAATATGCAATCATGGAGTCATAGGATCTTAACACTCTAGGATTCGGTGTTTTAGTTAGATACTTGATCAACATGATCATCTTAAAGACTAGAGATGGAAGGTCAAAGCCCAAAGAAAAGAACATTACAATGAAGCCAAATCTACCTCAATATGAATAAAGTGATGGTGATCTACATGAAGGTGAAGAGAATGATGTAAGAAATTTGAAGAAATTTTGTTGAACCATAAATAGATCTAAAAGGGGGTTTGAATAAGGCTATTAACAATGAGCAATTTTTACAGAAATAAGAAGATAAGGCAATGAAACAAGATGTAAAATTGTTCAGCCCTAACACCTACATCCACTACCTAAGCTCACACATAGGTAGTTGGAAAACTCTTGATTATTACCTCACTTTTAAGCTTAGTGGGAGAACTTCCTTACACACTTAATTTCCAAATCAAGCTACCTTACTGTGGAACTCATTTTTATAAACCAACTTCCCTGATAAATCATATAATTTATAGAAATGATATAAAATCAAATCTAAAACCACAGGAGAGAGAAAATATAAAAGATATATACACGCTATTTTATAAACCTCGGACCAAATCTGTTTTCATTCGTAAAACAAAACACTAGCAGAAGCAAAAAAGTTTGAAAACATTCAAACTGAAAACCTGCGTGTATATACAAATGTACAAATCCAAAATAACAAAAATGAAAACTAGAGCTCGACCTCTGACGTAAGCTCTGGAAGGTACCGATCAACTCTGTGGTCTAGTGATAAGCAGCTACTTACGATCTACACAATCGTTTAAAACAACAACAGGATGAGTATAAACAATACTCAGTAAGTATTCTTAGCTTTAATGTAAATGATGTGCATGGGAAAGTATATAGTAGCACAAGGACGTGCGTATCTAACTTGTCCCTCAGCATCCCCGAATGCCAAACAAAACAATATCACACAGATCTCAAATTCAGCACACAACTATCAATTATAATCTAGCACACAGCAAAATACGATCACATAGATCAATCATATGATTATCGAACCTTACAGGTAACGATAAGAAGAAACTCACACAGAGCAATAATCAAAAGCACACAACATTCCATCGTCTCTATCTTACACATATATCAATATATTTCATTCAATATCGTACACAGCAGAATACGAACCATACAGGTTCATCAATAACAATTCTCAATCATACATATATGAATATAATGTATGAAATGCAATGAAATGTAATTTCACAGAGAATGACCAGGGTATTATCCACTATCGCACACAGTAATGGACTTTTCCTCTATCGCACACAGCAGAGGTAAGGCATATAGCCTGAGCACACAACTCTAAACAAAACTCGTAAATACAGACTATCGCACATAGCAATCCAGGAAAACACATAGTAATCCTTTTATCTTTTGCCACACAGGCTCGTGTCATATAGATATGTAAATGTATGAATGTAATCAATATGAATATCATTCGTAATCACACACAGCATTGAATGACATTCACTCCGCCTACAGCTTAGCAAATAACATAGCACACAGCAAACCACACAACCAAAACATTTATCTCAGCTCACACAGAGCAAATCAGACAATACCACGTAGGTAAACAAAGAGAACACATCAAACTCGATTAAAACATACCACACAGGTATAATCATCTATCAATCGAAACATATCAATACAAATATCTCATATTCACTATAAGTCGTCTAACAAATCAACATTTCATTATAGGCACCTATCTTTACTTTGCTTAATCAACGTAATTCTGAATAAATTACGATCCAATTTAGTAAGCGTAAGAACACTTACCTCGAAAACAAGCAAAACAATAATCAACACTGGCTCAACAACCTCCCAGTCGTCGTAGAGATCCTCCTGTACGAAATCAATCATATATAATGCATTACTAACCAATTCAAATATTGATTCTAACTTTAGAATCATTAAAACATCTCATTTTCAACTTTAAGTTAACTCTATGTCAACTTTCCCAACAATTCCTTCCTAACCCATTTTCCTCAATTTCATCTCCAATTATTCACAACAACTTCCTACACTTAATTTCAATAGTTCCAGTAACTTTTCAATTCAATACTTTGGCATTTAACACAGTTCTAATTCAAAATCATCCATTTGTAAACCTAAAGTATACCTTAGGTTTATGCCCCCTTTTTCCATAAATTTTTCACATAACTCATCCTAACCATTTCCTTGTATACAAGCCATCAATATCAGCAATTTCTCATTAATTACCAGTAACTAACAACAATTATTTCCATCCATTTAACTCAACAAAACCATCCATCAACCTAAAATCAACCTTATGTAACCTTCATCCTTCTTACTTTAACTTAGGATGAAAGATTGGAGGA
>CANYCX011121828.1:0-12930 GCA_948193385.1 Breynia disticha f. nivosa | reverse complement strand
TTTTTATTTTATGTAATTTGTATAATTTTAATAAAACAACTAAAGTCTTCAATAAAGACATACTTAATATTTCTTCTATTCCTAAATAAGTGTTGTTTAATTATTTTAAATTCAAAATTTTATTATAAAATAAGTTTTTTTTTTGAGAAATTACATTTTTATAAATATACCTCTTTAAATTCTATTCTTATTTTCTAAAAATTAAAAAAATATTATTTCTCTAAATATAAAATCAGAAAAACTCTTTAATAGTAAATGTTTTAGAATTTACAAATATTAAATTTCAAATAAGAGAAAAATATTTTTTTATTTATTAAAATTATTTTTAATCTATATGTCTATTGTCATTTATATAAGAATAAAAGGAGAATTAAAATTGAGATGGAGGGCCCACAGGAAAACATAGGAGACATAGGGGGTGATGAGCTTCCAAACAGGTAATTCTGAAACTCGTCTGAAAAAGGCTGGTTTCAACTCCCAGTTCGGAATCATCTTCTTGGGATTCGTCGGTACTATAAAACATCATCTCTCTTCACTCCCACATTAATTAATAATAAACCAATCCCTTTTTTCCATTTTTTTATATTCCATATATTTCCCAAGTTTTCTCTTTTTTAGTCTGAGTTACAGTATCCCGATCTATTGAGATGAGACTAATTCAGTATGAAGAGGAGTTCAGAATGGTTAGTTTTTATTCCCCTCTCAAGCGGTATTGTGATGATTGAACAGCAGTCGGTCCTATTAAATTCAGCTCCAACCACTACTGAAACAAGACATGACTCAAAGTTTTCTCTGTTAGAACGCAAGTGTAATTAAAAGCAACTGGATTCCCACTTGTGGCGGCTTCTTGTTTCTCCTGCAGCCACACCACCATTATTACTTTCTGTTGCTCCTACAATATGTTTGTAATCACTACTCTTTTTCTTTTTAATCGCGTCTACCTTTTATATGGACAAAATATACGTAAAGTTCATAAATTTGTGCATATGTGTACGAGTCTTATACAATATAAAATGTAGAACCCTTTAATCTGTTTATAAATAAAGAATTTCATTACTGAATTTAAAATCTATTATTATTAAGTTAAATGGTTGAGAAACTTTGAACCCTACTCAGTTAGGAAATTCATGCATATGCTATCATGTAAAGTTCATCAGCACGTGCGTGAGTCTATGATCGATACAAATTACGAAATTTTTAAATACAAAATCAATTAGTTTATATAAAATTCATAATTTATATTATTATAAATCACTTAATATTCTTTTACTTATTATAAATGTGATAATTTTCAAGATGCATAACTTTCAACGATTTGTTTACTTTATTGAATAAAAAATTAATTTAAGACTAATATATTTTTTATTGGTGGATGTGAAATAATTGAGGGGTGAGGATTATGTAGTTTTCTTACTAGGAAGTCTATTTTGGATGCATTTATATCTATGGTGCATTGACCCTATTGAGCTATGGAGGGAAAAGGGAGATAAATAGATAGAAAGAGAAAGAGAGGAAAAAAAATATGATCATGGCTAGAGAGAGAGTCATCATCACCTCTATCTGATATATATGTGATGGTTTCTTTAAGTTGGTTTTTCATTTCATGGCTTGCCATGTTTGCTTCTTAAGAGAAACAAACCCAAAAAACCAAATTATTGTTCACTTCCAACTTTAAACACTTCTCATCTCTCTCTTTTTCTTCTTCAACTTTCTATATCAACTGGTAATTAAAGTTCTCTCCCCTTTGGTCTCTTCAATGTTAAGATTCAGTCTTTTCTGTGTTTTTCTTGGGTTTTTAAGCTATTAAATCTTGGCTTGAATGATTCTTTGGCTTTGTGGTTTACTTGACAGGAGAGTTCATACATTGAAACCATGGTAACATCTTCAACGACAACAGGAGGGTTTTGTTACTCCGATGTTTCATCAAGTAACCCAACGATTCAAAACCATCTTGTGAATCAGATCCAAGTTTCAGGGTTTGAGTCAAATCCATCAGAGATCTTTAACTTGACTTCAGGCATGGAGATGATAGGGTTTTCAAAGAATCTTCAACAACAAGAAGAAGGAAACACTCACAGCTCTGTTATGTGGAAGGGCTTCTTCAACAAACCCAGCCATGATGGTTGTGAAACAGTTGGTGCTTCTTCTTCAAAAACTATAAATGAACCAACAGCTTCTGAGTTTTACCATCATGACGATCAGAATCTGATTATTGGACATCACCAACAACATGAATCAACACAACAAGCTTCCTGGACTGACCAACAAAGATTACTTGTTGATGATTCTTCACTAAGATGTGTTTTCCCTTGTGAAGGTAATGAGAGACCAAGTCAAGGACTTTCACTCTCTCTTTCTTCAAACAATCCTTCAAGTATTGGGTTACAATCTTTTGAGCTAAGACACTCAACAACACCAACTACAACAAGTGGTCATAACCATGATCAAACTCTACAAGAAGACATGAGGTTTTTGAATCCAAATAGTTCAAGAGCTACAAATTTACAGTACCAACTGAGACACTCTAGGTACTTGGTACCAGCACAAGAGTTATTGAATGAGTTTTGCAGTCTTGGGACAAGACAAAGTGATGTAAACAAGTCTAAACAGTCCATGAAGCATAAAGAATGGGAAGATGAGAGTGGAAGTAGTAGTTCTTCAAGAAAGAATCAGTCTTTATATTCTCTTGAATTCATAGAATTACAGAAGAGGAAAACAAAGCTGCTTTCAATGCTTGAAGAGGTATATTTTTCATTTCTTTTCTTAAGCTTGACTACAAACATTTAAACATGTTAATTTCTTGGTTCTTACTTAGAAAAAGATTCAATATTTTTTGTTTTTCACAACTAGATGATTTGTAGTGGACCTCCTAAACTTGGTTCCTGAACTAATTTTGTTTCCTTGGGTCCTCCCAATTAATGCACACAAAGAGACAATACTGGTTTTTCATTAACTTACAGAAACCTCTATTCCTTTTTTCTTTACATGGTTTATATCAAAACTCCCTTAAGTGACAAAACTCTCTCTACCATATTTCAATGTGCCTTTTTGGTCCAGCTTGATAGAAGATACAGGCACTATTGTGATCAAATGAAAGCTGTGGTATCATCATTTGAAGCAGTTGCTGGTAATGGAGCAGCAAAAGTTTATTCAAATCTAGCTTCCAAGGCTATGTCAAGGCACTTCAGGTGTTTAAGAGATGGGATTGTGTCTCAAATCCAAGCTACAAGAAAAGCTATGGGGGAGAAAGATTCTGTTGCGCCAGGAACCACTAAAGGAGAGACTCCAAGGCTTAGAATTCTCGATCAGACACTCAGACAACAAAGAGCTTTTCAGCAAATGAGCATGATGGAAAATCACCCTTGGAGACCTCAACGCGGACTTCCTGAAAGATCCGTCTCAGTTCTTCGCGCCTGGTTATTCGAGCATTTTCTCCACCCGTAAGCCTACTCTCTCAGTTTTAACGCTGAAGTTGATTCCAACACACAAGTTTTTAAATCACTTATCAATCATTTTCGCTTTCAGAAACAAAACAAAGCAACATTTTCTTATATGTTTGATAGTTTCTACCGAACACCTCCATTAAGATTCCAACATATGCTTCAGTTTTGTCGTATTCTTCTCAATCATGCACTTGACATCACATATATATATATATGTCTTCTGATCTTTTATTCTTTATATTCTTTTATGTGTGGATTTGATTCTATTCACAAGGGTCCCATTTCTCTCACATACACACGCAAGAAAGATCTTTTAACCAACATTGATCCAAAAATTTTAATTTTGTTTCATTTTTTCCCCTTCATTTCATTGTTATAACATATGATATGCTGGAAAAATAGTTTAGTTTTGAAGAATATTCAACTTACTGATCAAACAAAGCCTTGCAGGTACCCAAGTGATGTTGATAAGCATATACTAGCTCGACAGACAGGCCTCTCAAGAAGCCAGGCACGTCCACATCTTAGTTTTAATTTGGTTATTTTAATGATATATCACCATGGATTAACTTATATTATCAATGGAGTATAAACATAATCTTCTTAGGTTCCATAGGTTTAAATATTGCAATAATATTTAATTATTCCTGTGGTCCATGATTAGGAGCTTAATTATAATTACTATGTACTAATGTATTTCATTTTTGTTGTTACATATGGTTTCAAACAGGTATCCAACTGGTTTATCAATGCAAGAGTGAGGCTGTGGAAACCTATGGTTGAAGAAATGTACTTAGAAGAATTAAAAGAACATGATAACTTGGCTTCACCAGATGGTTTCAGCAATGATCTTGATGATACTAACAACAGCAGTAGACCCAATCGTCGGAATATTCCATCTACTGATCAGAAACCAACCGCAGATCAACTCGTTCGTATCGACTCGGAATGTTTGTCGTCTATCATCACCACTGCAAATAACTCTGATAAGAATGGCGCTTCGAAGAGCAACAAGGCATTCCAAAACCACCATCAGATGCACCAGAATCAGAATTTCGGGTCTTACATGGAGTTGGATTTCTCATCTTACAATCACCAAACTGGTGGCGGAGTCTCATATGGAAATGATCACAGCTCTGGTCAACAAAACTTCAATGGCGGTGGCGTGTCGTTGACGTTAGGGTTACAGCAACATGGAGGAAGTGGTGTGAGTTTAGCATTTTCACAGGACTCGCAGAGGTCACTTTTTTATCCAAGGGATCAAATCGAAGATTGCCAACAAGTTCAGTACTCACTTCTTGATGGCGAAGCACAAAATCTGCCATATAGAAATTTGATGGGAGCTCAATTGTTACATGACTTGGCTGGATGAAGTTGACTTAGAAAAGTATGCAGATCGTACGGTCGTGGTGGCATAATCAAACGGTGATGGTGAGAGTTGAAGTAGTTTAGGTATAAATGAAAAAATTAATTAATACTTCATACAAATACGTAAAAGTTTATATAAAGGTTGGTGAAAAAACGAATACTTTTTGTTTGGAGTTAGTTATTATTCAAAAGCTAGAAATAGTTTTGCAATTTTTATTTTTGGGTTCTCTATATTGGAAAAGAACATGTTTTTATTATTTTTTAGGGAAATTTGAAGTGGAAATGATTGATGGTAGGTTATACACATATTTTGTTTTTGGTTTTCCTTAAAAAGCAAGAATCTGATTTTCAAATAGTTATCATGTTTTGCAATTTTGAGAAAAAAAAAAGTTTTAGTAAGACAAGTTATTTTTTCTTTAATTAACTATAAATTTTGGTTTAAATTAATTAAAATGTGAGAAAATGTTGGGTAGAGAATTTTTATTACCTATAAGGATTTTACTTACCCTTAATTGGGATTAGTCAAATATTAATATATGTATATACTTCATCCATTCTAAATTGATAGATATTTTGGACAATTGTGAAATTAAAAAATTAATAATTAAGTTAGTTGTAAGCAGTAATTAATATGTTGTTTTACATTATATTTAATAAGTTATTTGAATTGCACAATAAGTATTTAGATGAATAAATCTGAATTTAGCAACCATATGGTAGCTAAATTCAAGCGCAAAAATTCTCTCTCACGTTACTGTGCAATGTAACGCCAATTTTGATACCACTTAGTCGCTAATTTTTTTCTAATTTAACAACCACATGATCAATAAAAGACGATATTTTACAACTACATTGATTTAGTCGCTAAAATTGGTCGTTAACTATGTAGAATCTTGTAATAAATAAAGATGTTTAAACAATAAATAATGTATATAAAATAAAAATAATTTATAATAATATATTTAAAAATATTATTTATCAATTTGAAACACATAAAATAAATATAAGGAGTGTTTCACTAGAAGAAAAAAAAAGGAAAGAGAAAGTTAGTATATTTGTCTTGCCTTCCCTAAGAGATTGCCTGATAAGGTGGTGTGATTGAATCATTTGTGGCTGTTGTTTAAATTAGTGTTTTGATTTTATGGAAAGGCTAATATCTTCATACTATTTTTATTTATTTATTTTGGGTTTTCCATAAAGACAAATTAAGTTTTTTTTTTTTGAAATAATAAAGACAAATTAAGTTAAAAACCTCAAATGGGTTGGGACCTTATTAGTTTTGGAGATGAAGACAATTCAAATACAAATAACAAAATATCATATTCATTGGTTTAGAGAGGGAGTGGTCCTAGCTCATTCATCACATTCATGAAATTGATTTTTCATACCACCTTAGAATTTGGGTTTTCCTTTTATCAATTCTCAACTTTTGCTCTTCCAAACCTGCCACTATTAAGACTATCTCTAGTCATAAATCTCGTCAAGAAGTTTATGACGATGATATGTCAACATTTCATTGATTTTTCATTTTATTAACTCTTTCTATCAACTAATAAATCTCTCGTTAAATTTTATAGGGAGATTCACTATATCTCTTATATATATCTCTTTAAACAAGTGGAGTCAACTTTTCAATCGACCTCTCCTGCCATGAAATAATTTATATAGATAAACCACTTTATAGTGATAAACATCTCTTTATGTGAAGAGATTTACCAACTCATCAATAAATGAGGAGATAAATTCCTCATTGGAGGTGCTCTAACTTCTTTTCTTTTGGGTAATTTGTCATTTCTTTCGTTCTTAAATATATAATTTTTAGAAAATAATTTTTTTTATATTATATGTCATTTTATGTTTATAATGCAGAATTTAATATTTTGTACTAATATTGAATTCATTAGTTTTATATTTGTAACACAAATTTGATTTGATGATTTTTTTTATGTACTAAGGTAAGAGTATAGTAGCTAATCGAACACAACATTTAGACATATTGAAAGTATTCTTAATCGTGTATGAAAACTTAAACGATGTATAATTTAGAATAGAGAGAGTATTTCAGTATTCTGTTTTCAACCATTAAAATATCCTCCAAATTGTATTTTTAATTTTGAAAATTCTCAGATAAAAATGAATTCTTGAAAAGTTAATTGCTAAAAATATCATTTAAAAGCATTTTAAATGTGGAAATTGATGGTACGTATAAGAGCAATGTGTGTTTTCTTACTTTTCAAAAATAATTTTTTTAGAATCTTTGTTTATGGATCTTATTTCATATTTCAAAGCAAAACAAAAATACAATATGGTTTTAGTTTATTTAAGATAAATTCTAATTAATCTAATTTAATTTAAAATGGAGAAGAATTTAAGAATTTGAAACTTATAATCATAATATTTGTGCTATGTGCCCATTAATTACCACAACAAATTTATAGAATCAATGTCAACAATTATACTTACAAATTTCAATTTTATGTTGTTGTTGCTCACTCTGTTTTATTTTAAAAGATAATATTTTTATATTATTTATATTTTTATATGTATTGCTCTTTATCTTTATACATGTTATTTTATTTGTTGTTTAAAAGTTATTTTTTGTTAAATTATTGATATTTTTATTTTTTAATATAAATTTTTTCTTCTAAATATTTATTATCTAATTAAAATAGTTTATTTAAGTGAAGACGATATTCTAATATTACATTATAACTAACAATCACAACTAATTAACCACTTGTTTTTTTAATTCTTATTTCTACCAAATTAAAATAAGACAGAGAATATATTCTTTATATATGGTGAAACAATAAGTTATTCTGCCCATGACGTTTGAATGTATCGAATAAATATAATTAAGTTAAGAGACTTAATTAAGGTTTATTCAATAAAAGATTAAATTAGAAATACTTTTTATAAACATATACTATATCATAAATAAAAATACACTCATAGATCCATATAGTTATCAATCAAAAAAATTAGAGACAATTATATGAATATCATATTTTTATTTATGATATATATGTTTATAATTTATTTTTAAAATATTATTTTTTTAAAATTTAACTTCTCATGTTTATTTAAAAATACACCCACTAACTTTATTGCTCTTAGTCATTACTTCATGCGATTTTCCTTTCTACTGTATTAATCTTTTTACACTTATTTAATTATATGATATTATTACTTTTGAGCTCGAAGAACATTCAAAGCAAATAGTGTGGAAATTAGGATTTGACGGTCGTAATCATGTGAGTGATTTTTTCCTATTAAATATCATTATTTATAACGTAAATATTACAAAAATAAAATTTGTATAATTTGTATCGTATCTAATCATATACCTATTAATCGTATTATCGATTCAAAATTTACAACTCTTAACAAATTGTTACGATGATTCAATACAAATGATTCACTTGCACCACAACCCAGTTACCATCTTCGAAATGACACAAGTTTTGAGAACAAATTGATAAGAATTTTCAATCCTATCAGTTACACTGTATAGATATTAAACTTATTAGTGATTGGAATATTTCTGGAGATTGCAATCCCTCTGTAACGTCATCTTCACCTTAATGCTATAGATAATTAGTCGCTCAAGAAAAAGAAATGCATTAATTTTGTTCAAAATCAAAAGTAGCCAATGACTTTTTCTTAAAACTGGACTTCAACTCTCTATTTTATCACCCTTTTTTTGGTTCAAACACTCACTATCTTGGAAATTCATGCAAACTTACTGATTTATTTTAATTCTGTGATAAATAAAAAATTGTCATTTTCTTTATAAGCAGAGATGTTTCGTTAAACCATTGCCACCAAAAAAGCGAATGTGATCAATGTCTTGCAAGGTTTCTGTAAATGAAATCTA
Organism: Breynia disticha f. nivosa; assembly: GCA_948193385.1. NCBI lineage: Eukaryota > Viridiplantae > Streptophyta > Magnoliopsida > Malpighiales > Phyllanthaceae > Breynia > Breynia disticha. Next base: position 4,242 of record CANYCX011121828.1, on the reverse strand, counting down.
TTTTGAGAGAGTTTTTTGTATTTTGATGGAAAAAATGTAAGAATAAATAAAAGTACGACTTTCTTTTCTCTCTCTTTTAAATACAGATTTTACTTACACTCTAATATAAGGTGTAAACAACATAAAGTACCTATTTTTCTACTTTAACTTCCTTAAAAATTTGAAATTTCAATTTATCTTTGAAGGGTATTTTTATACGCTAAAATTAACGTGAAAAGTAAATTATATTAACGTAAATATACTAGTTCGATTAGTGCAGCAAAATATTAAAGATATCTTAAAGTTTCCATAAAGTTTATATTACAATGAAACTCATAAAAAAATCTACTCCATAGAAAATATAAAAAATGAAAAAAAAACGTATTTATAATTTTATTTTAAAGCAAAACAAGGCCTACCTTACTTGGAGTCGGAGAACAAAAACAATTCGCTGGAAACTGTTTCCAGATAATTATGCAAACTACAACGTTTTGAATTTGAGATGATAGGAATATCAGTGTATATTCGTTTATTTTTGTTTATGTTAGATTCTAGTTCACAATTATATGAATGTCCAATTTCATGTTTTAAAATGCAAAATGTCACTTTTTATTGTTTCTACATATGAACAATAATGAACAACGATGAACACTAAATATATGTATGAACATACCTTGACATTTTTACAATTGTAAACTCAAAATCGGGCATTCATATGATTGATGAACTAGATCTGACATAAACAAAAATGAACAAATATACACTCACATTTTTATCATTTCAAACTCAAAATAGGGTATTTTCGTAATAAATATATGTATGAACATACCTTGACATTTTTACAAGTGTAAACTCAAAATCGGACATTCATATGATTGATAAACCAGATCTGACATAAATAAAAATGAACAAATATACACTCACATTTTTATTATTTCAAACTCAAAATGGAGTATTTTCGTAATTTTTCTGAACTGTTTCGATCCCGACTAAGATTTGCCCAAACCATCAATCTAACTTAGATTGGCCCGTTCAGGTTTCAACTTCGAATCCAACTCGTCTTAGACGCAGGCTGCGTGGATCACCCTCTGTGACCTCCTTTACTAAAGAAGCCTTTTAACTCTTTCCCCAAAACAAATTTTGGAATGACCACACCATGCATCAACACAGACTTTTCGCTCAAATTTGAACAATCCAAGTTTCAATATACTCACAAAGGAGTTCCAGCGACAAACATTTAGCGATGGTCTCAAAATAAAGTCATTTAGCAAGCACGTGGTCGTTAAATGACAAAAAAAATTAACTGTCAAGTGGTCGCTGAATTTAACAACTATATGGTAGGTAAATGTGGCGCCACAATAAATAGTGCGACAAGAATTTTTTTAGAGAAGAATTGCAAAACTCAACTGAGCTTAATTACACCTGTATTTATGACCACATGCATGTAACTTTACTGGACTAATCTGAGGTCTCGTGTGTATTTCATTAGAACCGACACTAAGCTAAGCTCCGACAAGTTCATAGTATGGACTAAATCTAGTAGGTAAAATCCACTAATCTTTGTGGTTGAATTTGCTATCTTAGTTCCAACAACCCTGCTCCTTCATGTCCATTCATTTTTTTGTCCTAGCTTCGGCCACCTTTTTTTGTGTTGGGAATAAATAAAAGCAGCAACCATGTCGTCTTAATCTAATCAAGTGTTCATAAATGATAAATCCAATTTATGAATGAAAGTGTCATGAAAAAAGGCCAAATTTTTTTTTATTTTTTACAATGGAATGAAAAAAAGGGCCAGAATTAATAACTACAAGCATCTGATATTTTCTCACTAATTTGCCATGTTCAAAAATCTTGTATACCAATATTTTTTTTAGTCTAAAACAGGAGGTATCCTCGTTCAAGCTGGTCAGGACCACAAAAACGGTATAGTCATAACGCATACTAATATATTTTTTCATCTGAAACATAAGGTATCCTCATTCGAACAGGACATGTCCATAAGGACGATAAAGTCATAACGCAGAACTCGAGATTTCTGGTTAAGCTAGATTAGCCTCAAGCTAGTTGATTTATACGTTCGGTGATTTGTATATCAATATATCATGACATATAATTAAACCATTATTACATTACGAATTAGAGATTGTTACGAAAAGAAAATATAAAAAATAAAAATCGAAGGAACAAATTACTTAAAAAAGTGTCGGTAGGAAAATGATATATTATTGGAGTATTCATGGAGGTCCTTTGCAATTGCCCAACTAATTAGAGATGGGGAGTCAAGGTGGTAGGCAAGATCAGGTAATGTCCCTACAAATTCTCAATTTTCAATAAAAAGGAAAAAAAATTGATATCTTTTGTATTTATTCATTTATTATATATAATTTTAAATGTATTTATCTGTTGTTTTCCAGAAATTCTCTCTTTTTTCTAAGATAAAAATAATATAATCTGCACACTGCCTAATGCTCCAATAATGGCTCTTCTTATTCGTTTAAATCATTCTCGTATCGTCACATAATTGTATACTCAAATCATATTATCGTGTCAGAAATTAACAATTTAGAACTAACAAGGGACAATGGAATACATGTTAACGTATGAACTAGCACTTTTTATACATTAACATCTTTCGTGATGATTATGTCAAAGCTGTCTTCTCTGAATTTCAGTTACAAAATTGACATAGATTTTGACAAATAAATTCAATCAGTGGAGAGAAGAAGCCTCCTCCATTGTGAGAATAGTGTAACAATTAGTCATACTTCGCTAATCTCGCCGTCTCTACATACAGCTACATCAATCACAATGCTGTTACCTTTCTTCTTGGACTCCGTCACCATGCAACAGTTCCGTCTCGGCGACTGTCCAATGTGTGAACAACGGAACAAGCAAAAGAGAGCGAGTCAAGTCATTATTGAGTTTATTCAAATCAGAAATGGTTTATATTAAGTAGTTAGAGATTTACTTACCCTATCCCACAGATGAGGATCGGGTTTTTGTACACTGTAAATAATAATGGGTGATGTAGTGAAGGAAGAGGAGATAGAGGAGAATCTTTTTTTTTATTTTATATAGGTGATATTCTATGGTATATGTTCAAAAAGTATTATTTTAGGAAATAGTTTAAATGATATGAGAGCAAAGAAATTTTAATACTTTAAAGTGGTAGTTATGTCCTTTTTCCATAAATCTGCTCTAATACATGCCAAAAATTCAGAAGAAATGAAAAATTGTTGTGTGACTCCAATTTATATTTTTATCTTGGGCATTTTCCAAAAAGAGTATTTGCATTAATATTATTTCTTGATTTATGGTGAAAAAGTAAAAATTTTTAATTTATGGCATTTTGACCAGTCAAAATGCATTTTCCACGCCACGTGGCAGTGGAATACCATAATCCGCTACCTGTGGCACGGACTATGGTCAGTGGGGCCATGCGTGCTCAAGTTGCTCCTTTTTGCAGCTTGCTTCACGTGGATCAAGGCTTGAGTTGGTTGTTTGATATTTATTTTGGTATTTTGTGTTTAAATAGTGAATATGTTTTTACATCTTGTATTTATGTACTTGTTACATGTGTAGTTTTTTATATATAACATAATATTTTTTTAATTATAATTATTTAAATAAATAAATTTATGTTATTTTTATAGTATATTCTTTGTGATTATTAATTTTGATTTACGAATAATTTTTTATAAACTGAAAAATAAAAATGTGCATGAGTTTTATTTAGTTTACATATTTATTATTTTATTGTATGTATAACATAATATTTATTTAATATATTTATTTAAATAAATAAATTTATTTTTTTTATAGTATATTTTTTGTGATTTGCGAATAATTTTTTAAAAACTAAAAAATAAAAATGTGCATGAGTTTAATTTAATTTACATATTTATTGTTTTATTGTATGTATAATGTTCACCTTCATAAAATTTAAACTATTTATTTTCATGATTTTTTATTACATTATTATATGAAAATATTTTAAAAAATTATATATTTTTTAAAAATTACAGCTTCCATAATCCTTGGTTTGATTTTACAGTAGAGTTGTAATTTTAATTTTGTATGTCTTTCATATTTTTAGACTACAAAAAGTGTTTTTTTTTTCTAAAAAAGTTCACTTGATTCTATTTTATTTTGTAAAATAGAAAATAAGTTCATTTTTTGTTATATGAAGTTATATAAGCAAATTTTAAATAATTTTAAATTATATAAATATTTTTTTACAGATGCAGAAAAATTGTAAAGTAC
>CANYCX011121805.1:0-16160 GCA_948193385.1 Breynia disticha f. nivosa | reverse complement strand
AAATAGGATCATTTAGGTCTTATTTCCTTTATAACCTAAAATATTTTGTACACCTCATATTGGGTTTGACATTCGCCTTTGTAAAACTTTGTAAAAGGGTTGTAACACTTTGTAATTATGGTTTTAATATATGAGATGTTCATCTTTTGATTAAGTACCAAAACATGATTTCCAAGTTCGAGTGTCACTTGCAGGATGAGATATTATACGTAAGTGATAGTCGAATTCGAGGATCACAAAGAGTAAGACAAAGTTTTACACTTAGACAATTATAAAGATTTGTTAGGAAAAAAAGAAGGCTGAAACCAAACTCTCAACTTGGTGGCAAAATTTTAAGATGAGAATCTTCAAAACATTGGAGAACTATTATACTTCCATTTAAGAAAGTCTTTGCCCACTCAAAAGTAATCCACTTATAGCATTTAAAAGACATGGAATTACATAACAAAATAATAATTATCAGTAAAAACTAACTAAAGTATGTTTTTGGCAATTTAAAAAAAAAGCTATGTTGTTGGCATAAATTATATTTTTGGCAATTAATAAAAAAACTGTTGTTGGTATAAATTATATTTATTAAATGAACAAACCCAACCAAAAGGAGTATTAAAAATGAAATTACCATTCTACTTTCTCAAGCACTAAACCTTAATTCCGTGAAATCTAAGCAAACACGACGAAACCATAGTGGACTCTGACCATCATCATATCACCTCCCCCAAAAGCAAGAAAAATTCCCCATTTTAACTGAATTTATTAAAAAAAAAAACCAAAAACACCAAAATGCACTCTGTCCACGGCTTAACGCGCTCTTAACTCCCAACTCCTCTCCTTTCGTCTTTTCTCAGATCTGACATTCACATACAAACATATGCTATAAGTCCTTTTAACCAAACGCTTCTACTTTTTTTATTTATTTTCAGAACAAAATGGAAAAAATAGAGAAATTTATCGATAATTTACCGCCAATGGATCTGTTGCGGTCGGAAAAGATGACGTTTGTCCAGCTCATCATTCCCGTCGAGTCCGCTCACCGTGCCGTTTCTTATCTCGGTGAAATCGGTCTCGTTCAGTTCCGTGATGTAAGCATATCTTTTTGTGTCGTTTTCAGATCCGTTGAATTTTTATTTAGTTGTTGAATTGTTGCATTGGATCCGACCGGACGTCGTTTTATGATTTTAGTGAATTGCGGAGTTAACAGTTTGTGATTTCCGCAATGGTTGTTGATCTATGCGTGTGAATTAGAGTGGTGATTCAAGTTTTAATTGTTGTGTTGAGTTGAGAGATTAGTTTTGAATGAATGTATTTGTATAATGTGATTAAGAGTGAAGTTATGTGTGATGATGAACTGTTTAGAAAATGACGTCGTGGATTTGAAATTTGATATTGTAGAATGAATCGCAGGATCAATGATTTTGCGGCCTTTATCGATATACGGTTGTGATTTGGTTGAGCATGTTTGATAAAAGTTTGATTTAGTGTTGCTTTGAATTGCGATAATTACTGTTTGTAAAAATGAATGTATCTGTGTTATGCTAATAAGAGTTGAAGCTATGTGAGTTATATGCGTAATTATGAAGTGTAAAATATGATCAGAGATGTACTTTTAATTTGTTTAACAAATCAGTGAATCAATAGTTTGTCATATTGTGTGTGTTATAGATCTATTGTTATGATTTAGCTGAAGGATCTCGTCTGAGGAGTGTGATTAAGTGTTGTGTTGAATTTAAGGAATAGTCTTTGTGCTTTAATGAATGTATGTCGGTAAATTAATGTTTTGGCTGTGTTATGCATAATTTTGAATTACGGAAAACAATGACGAAAATGCTAGCATTTTTTGTGGTTTTGTACGATTGATAGAGGCACATTAGAATGGGCATCAGCTGTATTCTTTGGATTGTTGTGATGTGACGTGAATGATTTTATCTTATTTTCTGATATGTGCAGTTAAATGCTGATAAAAGTCCTTTCCAGAGAACGTTTGTCAATCAGGTATCTTTTCTCAATATTACATAAATAACTCGTGGTTATCATAATTATTTGAAATAAGATTTACTGAAGTAGTTAAGGGAGAAGAACATGTTGAAATTTGAATCATTGATAAACTTATTTGTTCATGTCTCATTGAAGTATGAGCTATAATTCATTGGCAGGGTGAAGGTAATGTTGCCTTAAATACTTGATAATGATTTACAATGCCTTTTATAATGTGGTAGAGATATTTCACAGGTAAAGCGATGTGGGGAGATGTCAAGAAAGCTACGTTTTTTCAAAGAGCAAATTGCAAAAGCCAGTCTTCTCTCTTCTTTGAATCCAATTTCGGAACCAGATATTGAGCTAGAGGAATTAGAGGTGCATTTTTATTCAATAATAAGTGAATGTTCTTACAGATTTCTATAGTTTTACACATTTTTTGAACCTGCAATGCCAAATTTTTTCTTCTCTATGCGCTCTAACCATTTTAATTGATAGACAGTTATTTAGGCTTCTAATTGTGACTGTTTCTCTTTGTTATTTATGCTCACGAGTTCAGGCACAACTTGCTCAACATGAACATGAGCTCATTGAGATGAATTCTAACGGTGAGAAACTTCGACAAACACATAATGAGCTCTTAGAGTTCAAGCTGGTGTTGCAAAAGGTAAATATCTTGGCTTCCATCTTCCATTTGTGAACATGTAATAGAGATGAGCTTTCATTGACTGTCTTCCTTTTTATTCCTTTCTCTCTTCTCTTAATCCTAAAATGTTTCCGTGTTTGGAAGCATTTTCTGTGTTTTTCGGACAATTTTTTCTTCCAAATTTTTTTGATGCTTGTATTACTCTTGGTTAAAGAACTAGTTCTTTGATTGATATAATTCTGTCTCTTGAATCATCATTGTACTGGGATGAGAGCTTGTGGAAGTTTGACTGATAATCAATACCCCGATCATGTTCTGTTCATATTTTTATTGAACTAAATTCTCTCTGCATCCATGTTTATCTGTTTTGATTCATCCAGGCCATTGGCTTTCTTGTATCAAGTAATAGTCATACTGTTGAAGAAGACAGAGAATTAGACGAAACTGTCTTCTCAAACAATACCTACAGTGAAGCTGCATCTTTACTTGAACAGGTATTGTCATCATGCATATGTCAATCTGGCAAAAGTTATTGCAAGTATTACATTTAGTATATATGATGATTATGCAGGAAATGAGGTCTGTGCCCTCCGGCCAATCTGGTTTGCGATTTATCAGTGGAATTTTACCTAGTTTGAAGGCCCTGAGATTTGAGAGGCTGCTGTTTCGAGCTACAAGGGGGAACATGCTTTTCAATCAAGCGCCAGCTGGTGAAGAGATAATGGATCCTGTGTCAAATGAAATGGTCCTCCCTGTTTATTCTTTTCAATTCTGATGAAGCTTTCTGTTTATATTAGTTTTTTTAGAAGAAGTTCTAAATGTTGTTAGGTTGCTCTATTTGTCCTTCAATCCCCTTGTGCTTGGTCCCTTCTGTTCATCTAGGAGTATTTTATTGAATTATATTATGCAATGATTCTGATCTTATGTAAGTTTATGATTTCAGGTTGAAAAAACAGTATTTGTAGTTTTTTTCTCGGGGGAGCAGGCTAGAACAAAGATTTTAAAAATTTGTGAAGCATTTGGGGCAAACTGCTATCCTGTTCCTGAGGATATTACAAAACAGAGGCAAATAACTAGAGAGGTATCATACTTTAATGGTGATCTGCTAGTAGTTTTTTTAAATGAAATTGGGTTTCATATGTTATCTTCTGTTTTCCCTTCCGTAAAAACCATGTTTAAATTCATGATAAAAAAAGAACCATGTTTAAATGCATGGTACTGATTACTCTCCAGCCTATAATTGAAATTTCTCTTTTTTTCCTTTGAAATTCTTGCAAGTGAAATTTTGTTTTTGACTCAAAACTCCGGTCTTTTTTTTTTCCCAGGTTTTATCTCGTCTTGCTGACCTGGAAGCTACCCTTGATACTGGAATTCGCCACCGAAATGAAGCTCTTTCTTCAATTGGCTTCCATCTTACAAAATGGATGAGCCTGGTATGACTTGAGCATAATATAATATTATAAATCAACATATTTTAGTTTCACTTATCTATGGTGCCTAGTTTGATAATATCAGTTTTTCTTATTCTTATTGAACATTGTGGAAAGTAGAATGTGAGCACAATCAATTATTTATGTAAAGTTATGTCTATTAGCTCTATAGAAGGAAATTCAGCTGTAGATTAGTAAGAGGAAATCCCTAGATGTTAGCTAGCATTTTTCCTAACTTTAAGCAAATACCTGTATATATATATTGTATTGCATTCTAATGAATATACACAATAGAGAATACCTCTGATTTCAATTTGGTATCAGAGCCTGGTTAGGTATTCTCTAAAACACCCTTAGAAAAACATCATGTCTACCTCGGAGTGGTAAATTCTGGATCTACTCCGATTCAATCAAACACTGGAGAAACTGAGTGGAGATCTTCTCTGAGAATCACCTCCACAAAATTGAATGGGAGCAACTTCCTGAAATGGTCTCAGTTGGTTATAATGTATCTTAAGGGACGAAAGAGGTATGGTTATATCACAGAGAAAGTGAGAAAACCAGAGGAATCTGACCCAAAATTTGAAAACTGGGAAGCAAAGAACTCGATGATTATGACTCTGCTGATCAACTCCATGGAAGACAGCATTGGATCTACCTATATGGGCGATGCTACGGCAAAGGAACTATGGGATAACTTAGTTCTGATGTATGCCTATCTGGATAATAAACCTCAGATGTATGAAGTTAGCTTGAAAATAGGAGAAGCTTGTCAAGGGAGTATGGGTGTCACAGAGTACTACAACAATCTGAAGGGACTTTGGCAGGATCTGGGCGCATTCCACTTCCATACCTGGGAGTCCGCAGCTGATTTGAAGCACTTTAGAAGGATTGTTGATGACCAAAGGATCTTTAAGTTCCTGGCTGGACTCAATATGGATTTGATGAAGTCAGGGGGAAAATTATAGGCAGAAACCCCCTGCCTTCCATTGTTGAGGCCTTCGCAGAAGTGAGAAGGGAAGAGTCAAGGAGGGGAGTGATGGTTAAAGAAAGCTCCAACACCTCAGAAACCAATCGTTTGCCCTAGAAGGATCAGCTATGGTGACAAAGGAAGACATGGCCATGGCTGTCAGATTTAACAAACAAAGAGGAAAAAAATGACAAATCGGGACTGTGGTATGATTATTGCAGGAAGGCTAGGCATACTAGAGAGATATGCTGGAAAGGCAAACCTTCTGAATTAGGAGAACCATAAGGGCAGAAGGCTGGAAATGTTGCTGAATTTGGATCGGAAGTATTTAGTGCAGAACAAATAACTTACATTGTTTCAGACCTATGAACCTTCTAATGGTCAAGAAAACATTAGAATTGCAGATGGGTCATTTACACCCAATTACTGGCAGAAGCACGATATCATTATCACCTAACCTACATCTCAAATCTGTGTTACATGTCCCTAAACTAGCATGCAATTTATTGTCCGTTAGTAAACTTGTTCATGATTCATAGTGTAGGGTGTTATTCGGTGATTCAAAATGTGTTTTTCAGGACATGGCCTCAGAGAGGATGATTGGTAGTGCTAGGCTAATGGATGGACTCTATTACCTGATTGAGGGAGGTTTGGTGCAGAGACTGGCTCAAGGGTTAACATGTTCGAAGCCTAATATGGAAGAAATAAGGTTATGGCACAAGAGATTGGGTCATCCTAATCTAATGTATCTAAAACGGCTGCTGCCGTATAAAATCAATAAGAATCCGAATAAAATCAATAAGAATGTCTCTGTTTTTGAGTGTGAATCGTGTATTCTTGCAAAAAGTCATAAAAACACTTATACACAGGGCCTACAGACCTACGGAACCGTTTTCATTGATTCACAGTGATGTTTGGGGGCCTTCTAAAATAAAAAAAGGATGGAAAAAGATGGTTCGTAACATTTACAGATGACCACACAAGACTTAGCTGGGTTTTCCTAATGAAGGAGAAGTCAGAAATGGCCATGGTGTTTCAGAATTTTTACAAATTGGTTGAGACTCAATTTCAAAGCAAGATACGAGTGTTACACTTAGACAATGGAACATAATACTTGAATGGAGTATTGAGAAACTTCCTAAGGTAAAAAGGTTTCTGCACCAAACTACTTGTGTCGATACCCCAGAACAAAACGGAATTGCAGAGAGGAAAAATAGGCACTTACTTGAGGTTACAAGGGCACTCTTGTTTTCCATGAATGTTCCCAAATACCTCTGGGGAGAGGCCCTACTGACAGCCACGTATTTGATCAATAGGATGCCTAACCGAATTTTGAATTTCAAGGCTCCCTATTCGGTTATGAAGGATAGTTTTCTAGGACGCAGATTCATTAGTGATTCGCCTTCAAGAGTGTTTGGGAGTGTAGCCTATGCCTACTCTAAAGGGCAGACAAAACTGGACCCAAGAGCAAAGAAATTAGTATTTGTTGGCTATGCGGTAAACCAAAAGGAGTATGTATGCTATGATCCTACCACTTGGAAAACCGTAACCTCACTGGATGTCATCTTTCTAGAACATCAAGCCTATTTCCTTCAGGGGAGAATGAATTTGAAGTGGAAGGAAATAAGTCAGGTAGCAATTGCAGTTTTTGGGATTTGGAGGTCTCTTTGCTATCTAACCTATCTGGCTCAAGTTCACAGAATGACACAGTTATCTCCACCGAAGCTGGCCCAGCAGAACATCACACAGAAGGTTCCAGTGGCAGACTTCTAGCAAAGGAATTGCGTGTCTACTCAACGAAACAAAGAGGCGGTGCAATCCCTCAGGAAGAAGCACCTATTTCTACAGGTACTCCTCTAGAGATTACTCCTGTTAATGCAACTAATGAAGATTTACCTGCTGTTACAGAACTAACAGAAACAGGAGATCTCCTGGGTGACTTCTACCTACCCATTGCTGTAAGAAAAGGCAAAAGAGCATGCACTCAACATCCCTTGGCCAATCATGTCCTACAAGTGACTATCCGGACAGTATAAGACCTTTGTATCCCATATCATAAAGGTATTCATACCCAGGAACATTGAAGAAGCGAGGGCAGACAAGGAGTGGGAAAAGGCTGTGATGGATGAATTAAGAGCCCTGGAGAAGAATGGCACTTGGGATATCGTAAAGGACCCTGGGAACTTGAAATCAGGAGGCTGCAGATGGGTCTTCACTATCAAGTTCAGGGCAGATGGAAGTGTTGAAAGGAGGAAGGCACGTTTGCTGGCAAAGGGGTTTACCCAGACCCTAGGAATTGATTATCAGGAGATATTTGCTCCTGTGGCAAAAATCAACACCATACGGGTCCTACTATCTTTGGCAGTGAATTTGGATTGGGGATTACATCAGCTGGATGTGAAAAATGCGTTTTTAAATGAGGATCTAGAGGAGGAAGTGTACATGGATATTCCTCCAGGTTTTGAAAGTAATTATGGAGAAAAAAGGTTGTGCAGATTGAGAAAGGTTCTTTACGGGCTAAAACAATTCCCAGAGCATGGTTTGAGAAGTTTGGCAAAGCTGTGAAGTGTTTTGGATACATGCAAAGTCAAGCAGATCACACTATGTTCTACAAGATGTCTGAAGAAGGAAAAAAGACAATACTGATTGTCTATGTTGATGACATTATCATCACTGGAGATGACTTACAAGAAATCGGGAACCTGAAGCAGAAACTGGCTGAAGAGTTTGAGCTCAAGGACCTGAGACAACTAAAGTATTTTCTTGGTATGGAGTTTGCTAGATCGAGGGACGGAATCTTTGTGAATCAAAGAAAATATGTGTTTGACCTGCTGCTGGCCGAAATAGGTTTTCTGGGATGCAGAGTAGCAGAAACGCCTGTTGAGGAAAACCTAAAGCTACAACCAGTAGACTCCGGAAAAGTAGTAAACAAGGAAAAATATCAGAGGTTGGTGGGAAGACTGATCTACCTATCACATACCAGACCTGACATTGCATTTACAGTAGGCTTGTTAAGCCAATTTATGCATTCACCATGGCTGGAACATTTTGATGCATCTCACAGGGTGCTCAGGTACCTAAAGGAACTCCAGGACAGGGTTTGACGATAAAAAAGAGGAAGGAGATCGACATTGAAGCCTTTACAGACGCAGATTGGGCTGGTGATAAGAATGACAGAAAATCTGTCACTGGGTATTGTACTTTTGTTGGAGGAAATCCAGTGACCTGGCGAAGTAAAAAACAAAGTGTCGTTGCCAGAAGCAGTGCTGAAGCAGAGTTAAGAGCACTGGCATATGGAGTTTGTGAAGCTATATGGGTCAAGAGAGTGCTAAATGAACTGGAACTCCCTATGAAAGTTCCAACGAAGATCTATTGTGACAATACAACAGCCATCTCTATTGTTCATAATCCCGACATGCATGACAGGACTAAACATATAGAGATTGACAACCATTTTATCAAGGAAAAAGTGGACACAGGGGATATTTGTATCACCTATCTTCCTACCTCTCAACAGACAGCAGACTCTCTAACTAAAGGATTACCACAAGATCAGTTCAACATTCTAGTTAGCAAGCTGACAATGGAGGACATCTACAAATCAGCTTGAGGGGGAGTGTGGAAAGTAGAATGTGAACACAATCAATTATTTATGTAAAGTTATGTCTATTAGCTCTATAGAAGGAATTTCAGCTGTAAATTAGTAAGAGGAAATCCCTAGATGTTAGCTAGCATTTTTCCTAACGTTAAGCAGAATACCTATATATATATTGTATTGTATACTAATGAATATACGCAATTTAGAATACCTCTGATTTCAAGTAAACATATACTATCCTATTGGCTCTTGGTATATCCAGGTAAGGAGGGAGAAAGCTGTATATGATACATTGAACATGTTGAATTTTGATGTTACAAAAAAGTGCCTTGTTGGAGAGGGTTGGTGCCCTACATTTGCAAAAACTCAGGTATTGTATGCTATCTAAACTAGAAACTTGCTTCTTTTTGGTACTATAATTCTTATTTGGCTTATTCAATGCCTTATTTTTTGAAACTCTGATTAATCTTTTTGAGGAACCTATCAATGATTGATCATTAACAGATTCAGGAGGCACTGCAACGTGCTACAATTGATAGTTATTCACACGTGGGCATTATATTTCATGTGATGGATGCTGTTGAGTCACCTCCTACATATTTCAGAACGAATAAGTTCACAAATGGTTTTCAGGAAATCTTTGATGCATATGGGTTAGTTCCTTAAACTTCCAGAACCATTTTTTGCTGGGAATGTCTTTCTTTTTCATCTTGGATATTGATTTTTGTTTTGCCAAGTGGCTATGTGCAGAAACAACCTGTATGTGAAGTTGACTGTTGAGCAATGAAAGCCCATTGGCTGGTTTCAAATTCTTATTTCTATGCATGCCTATACAGAATTTTGTGTTGATTGTTGAATTAAAAGTTGTATTATTCAATGGCCTTCTAGGCAACGCTGTTAGTTTTTTCTTGCATTGTCCAGGTCTACAAACTTAGGATGCTTACTTGATTTATCATGTTGTCAAATCCTTTTTGTTAGGAAATCAGCAATATTCAACTATTCGTCTTGTTTTTCTTTGAATAAGCTAATGCTATCTAGCTGGATTTTTTAATGTTATTAGTTTGAATATTTTGTTGTTGATTCTGGTTATGGTTTCTCTAACTAGTCAGTCATGTTATTTTATGATTTTAAGTATGTTCATAATGTTATGAACTTATGATCTTTTGCGTATAATGAACTTATGAACTAAGCAATAATATGCTTGACAGTGTTGGAAGATATCAAGAAGCAAATCCTGCTGTTTATTCTGTTGTTACGTTTCCATTTCTTTTTGCGATGATGTTTGGAGATTGGGGCCATGGATTATGCTTGCTGTTTGGATCGTTAATTCTTCTAGCTCGGGAAAGTAAGCTCAGTTCTCAGGTACATTTACAGCCAAAATCTTGTATTAAACGTTTGTAGGGGTATTCACTTGGCTGGTAATATGATCTTTGGCACTTACAAATTTGTTCTTTTACATGAAAATCAAATCACAAAACAAAAGGATGAAAAATAATTTTCTTTTTTCAGATTTGTGACTTTGTATCTTATTGTGGCAATTACGTGAATAAATATAATGATCATTCAATTTGGGAAAGCAAGAAAGAAGAAATCTATTGCTACAAAAAAAAAAAAAAAGAAAAACTCATATTTCAATGCCATGCTAAAACTTGATAAGCTCTTGCAATTTTTTTGCGCTCATAATCTCTCCAGTGATCTGCTTGGTCTCCATGTAGTCTCATTTATGGCTTATTTTGAGTTCTTTGAGATACTGCTTTGTTCTAGAGGTTGTTTCATGCATTCTTAATACAAGGTTCTTGTCTGATAGTTGCCTTAAAGTACCTAACTTGCATCTGAGATTTTCTTTCAGAAACTGGGAAGCTTTATGGAGATGCTTTTTGGTGGACGCTACATACTTCTTCTAATGTCAATTTTTTCAATTTACTGTGGACTGATTTACAACGAGTTCTTCTCGGTTCCTTTTCACATATTTGGTGGGTCTGCTTACAAATGCAGAGATTCAACTTGCAGGTACATGACATTGTTTTTAGATACCCTTGATGGTTAAGCTAAAGATGTCTTCATTTTTCTCAAAAGATCATTTGATTCATTTATCTCTTTTGCTTCTTGGGCAAATACAATGATAAAGATGTGAGTTCATGGAAATTTGTATGAAAAGAACTATATATTTCTTTTGCTCCAAGGTATGACGATTTATTTGAGTTCTTCAGATCTTTTCTAATTATGTCTCTGATGTGAATGAAATGATTCTGCTGGCTCTGTCGAGCTTGCATATGTAACTAATGGTGTCAAAAGTTGCTACTCTCATACATTACATTTCCCTAACTCCTTTTGTATTCAAAAACGGTTTTAACTGTCTGGAATGCAATAACTGCATATAGTTATAAATCATTTCCTGAAAAAGTCTATTTTGCCTAGCTATTTGATTTTTGTTATCTTTCTTTTGTTCAGTGATGCATACACTGTTGGCTTAGTTAAATACCAGGATACATATCCTTTTGGCGTTGATCCTAGTTGGCGAGGAAGTCGTTCAGAACTGCCCTTTCTGAATTCCCTCAAAATGAAGATGTCTATTTTGTTTGGTATTGTCCAGATGAACCTTGGGATCATTCTAAGTTACTTTAATGCACGATTTTTTCACAGCTCTATTGATATAAGGTACTTTCTTCCATTCCCTTCATCCCTTTGCCTCCTTGCTTTTTATCCTTCAATTACAATGTTGCAATCGTGTCACTAGTCCAAGGATCTTATTATGAATTATGATCTTCTTGTTAGGTATCAGTTCATCCCACAATTGATCTTTCTTAACTGCCTTTTTGGATATCTTTCACTTTTAATCATCATCAAGTGGGTCACTGGATCTCAAGCAGACTTATATCATGTTATGATTTACATGTTTTTAAGTCCCACTGAAGACCTTGGTGGGAATGAGTTGTTCTGGGGCCAAAGGCCGCTTCAGGTATGATGATCTTTGATTTTTATCTTTTGTGATTGCCTTTCGGTGTTATTTTTTATTTCATTTATGTTGATTTATTTCTTTTGCTTGCAGATTGTATTGCTACTTCTGGCAGTGATTGCAGTCCCATGGATGCTGTTTCCGAAGCCATTTATTTTGAAGAAGCTCCATACAGAGGTACTGGCATGATTTTTGGGTATGCTTTTTAACGCATGCACACACTTCTCCATTAGGTAGCTTGGTTGCATCTTGTTTTCAACTCTTCTAAATTTGATGGCATTTCCACTATCAGTTATTAAGTTAGCAAATTGCGAATGACATTTTATTTTATGTTTTGGAAAAGTTTCTATACATCGGAAACACTTAAGGAAAATTGAAAAATGCATGTTGAATCTGGTACCCCCTGGTGCAGCATTTAACTTCTTTTTGGCTGGATCTTTCAAACTCCTAGAAACAAGATAAAATAAAATGTGTTTTCAAACTCCTAAGAAAACGAGAAACTTATGTTGCATTAATGGGAATTTCTTTCTTCTTACGTCTAAATTACCATAAATGTTGACTTTAGATAGGGCGAAAAGTCGAGTACTTAGGTAGATTTTTTCTTGTCGTGCACTGTTCAGAAAAGATTGATAGCATTATTTATTTTCTTATTTTGCAAATTCTTTTAGAGATTTCAAGGTCGTACATACGGAATTCTTGGTACCACTGAGGTTGACCTCGATGTGGAGCCTGATTCTGCAAGGGTACATCATGAGGATTTTAATTTTTCTGAGGTATTTGTGCACCAAATGATACACTCTATAGAGTTTGTTCTGGGTGCAGTGTCAAATACAGCTTCGTACCTTAGGCTTTGGGCTTTGAGGTAAATCCATGAGTTCCGCAGTCTCCTAAATATTATCATCTCTTGAATAATTGTTATAATGCATGTGGATTTATTACTGTTGTTTCAGCTTGGCACACTCTGAGTTGTCAACTGTATTCTATGAAAAGATCCTCCTCTTTGCTTGGGCGTAAGTGCAGCATATTCATTTTTTAGTATTCTGTTCTGGACTGGTTATACAAGTTATCTTGTTATATTTTATTTGGAGAACCAATTTTTTATGACCACAGCTTATTCGGTGTTTGAATTTTAGAGATCTAACAAAATAGTACTATGTGCCTATTCCAATCGTGTGTGTGCGTTGGTTACGTTGAAAACAAAGCTTTGTATTCTTGTTACAGGTATGACAATGTTGTCATCCGGTTGGTGGGTCTTGGAGTTTTTGCCTTTGCAACTCTATTTGTTCTTCTCATTATGGAGACGCTAAGTGCTTTTCTGCATTCAATGCGTCTTCACTGGATGGAATTCCAAAACAAGTTCTTCTTTGGTGATGGCTATAAATTCAAACCTTTCTCCTTTGCCTCAATAACAGATGACGACGAGTAAATAGCTTGGATCATTCAATTTTTGGTTTGCGGATGAGAAGGAAGATGCGGCACATATACAGTTAGAGAATCTTTTCAGCAATCAATCTGTGAGGTGAATATGATTGCCTTTCAACTCGTCTTGCGGAATTTAACTCCAGAAATGTAAAGTTCTGACACCGGATGCTTTTGGTTGTTGCTGGCATACAAGTTTGGAGGAAGTTGGATAGAAGATGTATTATTAGTGTTATCTTATTCCAAACAGAGGGAAAAAGAAAGGGTTAGGATTTTGGACTTCTCAAGCCTCATATGTAAAGAGACAGGGAAATCATTCATCTTATAGCGGCTAGTAATTTTTGTCCGAGTAATTCTCATAAATAGGTAGGTTTATACAGTTATTACTCTTACTCATAAGCCTCTGTCGGTTTTGCAGAGTTGATAGATTATGTGGCATTCTAGTTGTAAAATGAAGTTTTGTTTCAGCTTTGTGAACCATTATTTATAGAACATGATGGGAAGTAAGAGTATGTTGATTCACAATCTTCCCTCTTTTACTTTCCTGTCGCCTTTTTCAAACTATGAAACGTTTCATTTTATCACTTCCTCAAAATATGCTCGTCATTTGGATTTACATTAGAATCACAAGTCTTCGAATACTTGTATAAATATTATTACAAGAACTCTCATGTAGCATTTTTATTTAGTAGATCAATTCAATATATTTTCTCTAAAATGTATCTATGTTCTCTATGTTTCATAGTTAATAAACATAAATATATTATAGAGCAACATACTAGACTTAGTTCATTGTAATTCTCATTGTTAATGATAAATTAGAAATGTTTTCAATGGTCCATCAATAAGAATTTTTTCTCTCTAAGGTTGTTTTGATTTTTCTAAACTTAAATAAAAAATAAAACTTATTTCTATGGACAAGATGATTCGAAAACAATGGAGAAAAAAGTATGGCGTCTTTATGTCTATAGTATGTATACCAAATTTGTGGTTCAACATGGGTATATATGTTTTTCACATTTGGATTTCTCCAACTACTGAGAATAGCTCTCATCCTCATTACGAGTTTGTGGCTTTCAAGTTGTATCAGGTTTTGTCTTGTCGTTTGATTGCTAGCTGCCTAGCTCTAGTCTCTATCCTTTCTGTGTGGGTGGGGTCTCTGGCGTCCTTTTTTTGTTTTGTCTGTGTCTGTTTGGTTTCTTTGTTGCTTATTGCATGGAGAACGCGTAAGAATTTTGGACTCATAATATGTTTTATGTATTAGTGTATTTAGATATGTAGACGTATATGTATTGCGAAAATTAATCATATTCTAATCACTATAATAAAGTTTAGAGACCTAATTAAAGTGACCTACTTAATAAAGCTTGAGCATGTCATTTTATAATAAGTGTGAGGTCATAAATAATGTGTAGAAATCCCGTGTATATGCTATTTTATAATGGGAATAATTAACAATTATACCAACTACATATAATAGGTTGTGGTTCCTGATTGACACTATAAAGTGAATATACGTACTTATTTATTGAACAAACGTTTCTTTTCATACATACCTATTCACTTTGATCCCCATCATTCCTTTTAGGGTAACTTGTGGTGTGCATCAATTAGAAGACTTGTACCTGAATCTTCAACAGATCAAGAATTATGGATTACAGGTACGCTTCCGCTTACAGTTTATTGTTTTGTGTGCCATCAATTTCTGCGTAAGTATACGGTCCTGTTCTTGAGAATTTAATTTATGAAATATCGATTCCTACAAGTGGTATTAGAGCATACTTACTGCAGAATTGTTTGCCTTTTAATTTTGAATGATTAATTTAGTTTAATTTTTAAGTTTCCATGATTATTCTGAATAACTGGTGTTTATTCAATTTTTGATTCTGGGTTCATTAAGAGTTGATGATTATGCGATTGTTTTTCCGGAATCTGTTAATTTAGTCTTTATTAATTATTCTGCTTCGGTCGATATTGTTCATGGATTGTGTCTGGATCAAGTTTTTGGAATTGCGTGATTATTGTTCATTAAGTTTTTTTAGAAAATAAAAAAAAAAACCAACTCGATTCAGAAACCCCATTTTGAGAAAACCAAACCATGTTGCTGTCAGCCTTTACTATTCACCAATCACCGGCCACGTAAATTCAAATCAGAATCATCACAACCCATTAGGATCATCTCTTTCTCCTCTCCGCCATTAGGTATGCACTGCAAACCTTAAGGAAGGCGGCTGTTGGTGACGAAACCCCAAAACTAACGCGGTTTAGGAGTGATAACGGCAGAGAAAACGGGAAATCGAGGAGGAGATGAAGGTTTCAGATGTTCGGGCATGTGGCGCTGGAACGGGTTTCTTATGGCGAGTCGTTTGGCACCAGTCATGAAGTCCGGTCCGGTGGCTAGACGGCCGAGCCGACTCTATAGTAATGATGACGGTGGAAATCGGAGCTTCTGGCCGTCGGAGCATGTTGTCTGAAAAGGGTTTTTGGTGTAGAGTCGATTGACACGTCAATCGACGCCGTTGGTGGTGGAGGCGCGGCAGTGACGCCGCAACAGTAGTGGAGGCGGTTTTGTAACCGCCAGCCCCAATAGTGTCGATTGGGAATTAGGGTTGGGTGGAAAATAACAGAAAAAGTCCTAAATGTTTTAATAACATTTCAGTTTAGTTATCCTAACTTCAGAATTACATTCAGTTCCCAAAGATTCCCTAAAATCCAATTTAGATATTGTAGCTTTTATGAAATTTAATTCAGCACTAGTAATATTTAAAATTACATTATAGTTGTTATAAAACTATATTTCAGTATTTCAAATTTCTCAAACTTATTTTTGGCCTCTGCAATTTCATAAAATTACATTAAGTATATAAAATTTATATAATTCAGTATTTATAATTTTATGAAATTATATTTCTGTCTCAAGAATTCGTAAAATTATTATTCAGTTGTGTAATTTTGAAATTTCAATTCAGGCTTTGTGTTTCCATAATACAATTATAATTCATAAAATTATAATTCAGTTTTCATAATTTCATGAAATTATAATTCAGTACTTGAGATTCAAATTACTGTTCAGTACTCGTAATTTATATAATTACAATTCAGTTATTATAATTTTATGAAATTATTATTTAGCTATAGTATTTTTTATGAGAATATTTTTCAATCCC
>CANYCX011120502.1:0-15494 GCA_948193385.1 Breynia disticha f. nivosa | reverse complement strand
TCGGCCGGGAGTCTGTGGTTATAAAGTACTATGGTCCATAGATTTTTACGCCCTTACTTGGCCTGAATAATGCCCTTACTTGGCCAGGCACGCTCGAATACTTTGAAAAGTACTGAGACTTCCACGGTGCCCCAGTATAGCACATATCAAGTACAATCCGTTAAATATAATGCCCTTACTTGGCCAGGTAGGCTCAAATACTTTGAAAAGTACTGAGACTTCCACGGTGCCCCAGTATAGCACATATCAAGTACTATCCATTAAATTATGCTCCCAAGAGCCATAACCACTCCCTCATTTCTCTCACAAGGGCCTTCATCATTTAATTTACATTGCTCCCTAAGAGCCCCAATGCATGAATGATACGTGCACAACTTATGCCAACAATTCATGTATTCACACGATAATCATGCTATGCTTCATAAGCAAATGTTGAGCCTCGTCATTAACCAATTTCAACTCACCCATATTCAATAAGCACAGCCAACAATCATGCCACAACATAGCAATTCAAACTCACGTCAACCATATCATGCTATACATTCAAATAGCATCAATCATATGAGTATAGAAATTTCATGCCTGCACTCAAAATCACACTCAAACTTCCATAGCACATCAGTGTCACATTTGAACATAATTCAAACTCAACACATTTTAACAATCCATTGAACATAACAAACCAAGATAATCACATGAACCATCATCCAAACTAGTCATCTCAATAAGCGACACAATCATCAAGCTTTCACACCATATCCAAACATTCCATGCCATAATATAACAATCCAATTACAAGTTCCAATAATCAACAAATTCTCAACCAGAAACACCATTGTCAATCAATTTAAACAAGGCCATAATAAGCATATCACAATCATCCACAACCACAACCAAATAATATTTCATATTTGAACATTTCAAGCTTATTCATAATCTCTAGAAGTCACATGATTAAGCATAACTATACTTCACAAGAATATCTCATGATGCCATTTATACAATATAACTCATCACTCAACACATACTTTAACAATCAAACAACATTTCATATTCAAGATCATACATGCATAGGAAAGAGGTGCTCATGTTACTTACTTCTTAGAATCGCTTAACGGTTCGGTTGGGAATCCTTTCCCCGCCGCAGTTCCAATTCCCTATTATTTACATTATAAATTCATATTAATGTCTCATCCATATATATTACAATTCAAATGCTAAAATGTTTATAATTGTCTCCTTACACTGGTTCTAGTTTCTCTCCCGTCTTTTCTTAATCCTTTCCATCAAACCTCCTTACTAACCATCAAACCAAACTACCACATTTAATTCACTGCATTCTAACCTTCATTAATAATCTAATAAAGTTTATTTAGGTATGATTATATGATAGTCATCCCCCCAACACTTCCATTTCATCAAATTCATAATCTCCTTTTTCAAACCTAACCAATTCACCTAATTATGCTTCAATCTCACACATATGGTATTAACCAATCAACCCAATACTTAAAACAGTCTTAATATACACCAATTAAACTTACCCAAGTGAAGAAACACAATAAGAATTACGTTTGCATAAATCACCACCCAAAAATCCAATTTCTATCACTATTCAGGTGTCCTTTTTTTGCTCAGCAATTTCAGGTACCTAAATCATGATTTTAACATCAAACACAAAGGAAAATGGATAGTACAGGGTTAGACCTTTCCAACAAGCACTTATTCGCTCAAATTGGAGTTAAATTAAAAGAGTTATAGGGTTTGGAAGTTAAGGTTTAAGGAAAAACGGGAATGGAGTAATCATGGAGGTTCTTACCTTGATTCAATCCGAGAATCCACTTCCAAAATCGGTTTGCTTGTAGATTTTTTGTGAGAATTGGCTGGAGGAAGAAGGAGCTTTGGCAGAGGAGAGGAAAGGGAGGAAAGTGTCGTGTGGGTGGAGGAGAAATAAGGAGAAGAGGTGGTTTTTAAGGTTATTTAGTAGGTTTGGGCCTACTTCGCTTCGTAATCTCTTTTTAATTCGGCCCACAAATAAATTCCGACTTCAAAATTCTCGAAGGTTGTAATGGTTCCCAATTTTTCCTAAATTCCTAGTTAAATAAATCTCAACCTTTCTTACTTAAATAATTTCTTAAAATAAATCGCGAAAAATTCTCCCTCATTTCCCACGTATTTTAGTTTAAATTGTTAGATAAATTGGAAATTTTGGGTCGTTACACGCCATGGTGGAGGGAAAAGGTAGAGGTCGTTCACGGAGGTGTGGAGAAGAGAGAAGTGCAGCGGCTTGGTTGAGTGGTGGCTCGCGACTATGGCGTGCTACGGAAAGAACGACAACGCATAAGGTAGATGGACGTGCGGCTAGAGGGGAGGAGGAGCGTGCATGAAGGGGCTGCGACGGTGAAAGAGAATGAAGGAGGAAGAGAGGGATGGCGTGAGGGAGGGGGAGTCGAGCGAGAGAGAGATAGGAAGGGAGGTGACGACTGGGAAGGCTTTTCGGAAGAGTGGTGACTCCTTTAGGGTTTCATGCTTATATGGGATTTTTAGGGTTAGGAATGTGCCATATAACATGCCAAAAATGTCCTTACTCTCATATTTTATTTTCTTTTTGGCCCATTTTGTCCCTTCTTTCCAAATTTTAATTTTCAAATTTCTTGTAACAAAAAATCGTATACATATTTTCATTTTATTTTTAATTCAATTTAATTTGTATCCGCCTCCTATTATTTCTCTTTGTCCAAATGTTTTTCCTTCTCAATCTCGAAATTTTTCGTACATACAAAAAATTGTATGTTTACATTTACTTAATAAATTTAAATTGAATGTGCGGAAATCGTATTTCTTTTAATATTCTTTTGTTTTAAATTCAAATTTTTAATTTAATAAATTTTCGGGCGTTATAACTCTCCCTTCCTTAAAGAAATTTCATCCTCGAAATTTAGCTAAACTCATATCATTTAGCCTTAACCACTCATGGCGAGACAAGCTTGAGTCCTAAGAAAGTAGATATATCAATTAACACCCCTCAAGATTCTAAGGCTCCACTATAATAGACCATTGTACACATCCCATTCTCGTTCCTTTTAGTAACTTAATCCTCCCAAACGAACTTCCGAGTATTTATACTGCAATTAAATGTACCTCTCTCAGGGAATTGATAAGTATGAATTCACTAAAAGTCTCCCAATTAAAATTTCATAATGATCTCTAAGCTCGATCCCTCACATCTATCGGGTACTGTCAACCCAAGGTAGGTAAACAAGGCAAATGTTTGTGCGCTAAAGAAGAAAAATGTAGAAAACATTTTAGAGAAATGTCCTACCTTAGTCAAGAAAGGTGCGCAAGAAGCCAAAGATTTGCTTCTTTAAACAAAATATAATCAAGACATTACTTTCAAGAAGGGAGGGCGAGAAATAGAAAACCTCAATGGTTTACACTCCAAGTTTTGAACCTCAATTGTTCATTTTCATTCAACTGTGTTTCTACTTTTGTCTCGCATTTTATTTGATCTCATTATTTCACGATCATGTTCTAGGTATCCTCCATCATTTATACTACTTGTTCCCTGATAATTGTACTATCACCTTACTCTCAATTTCAATCACTATTCCAGTTTTTTTCTCTCTCATGATTCCACCGATCATGTAACCATAATTTCCTCGTAATGCACTCACGGAACACTACTCGTCCACTCACTTCAAATTACTTCTAGAGTTCTAGGAAGAATGCTCACATTCTTTACTTTGTTTGATTTCCTATCTCCACATCCATTATCCTTTTTTTTCTTTCGAATCTTCTATATGTATGTTTTCGACTAAAAGAACCTTAAGTCTTTGCATTTTCTTTCTCATGCCTTATAGATAATTATAATCTCCTCATTTCCCTGATCACTTATTTAGTTCACATTATGTTCTCACTTCATGCTCTCTTCATTCACTACAAAGTTCTTAATGAAGTCACTTATAATTAAAATTCTCTCATTTTTGCTATCATTCATCTCATCACAATTCCGGATAGAATCACCTATTTAAAAAAATTCCACTTTTGCACCCTCTCCTCAAGGTTACACAAAACTTTCTTATCTTTACATTACGTTTACTTCATCCCCTAAAAAAATCATTAGGCCACTTTACAATGTTCACACAAGGACAAGATGTACCCATATAAGTGCATAGGTACACGTCTTTTAAAGCTTATGTACATTACGAAATAAGAGACATCTCTTATTAGTTTACTTTAGCTTTAAATTCTTTGTTCCAAATATGATCGATAAATTAATAGGATAGTACGGATCGTGTCAAGAGCACGACGTCCATGTTGCAATTCTGCAAGTAACTAAACATGCCCTCTAACCCAATATCACACACAACAAGATTACAAACCATTCACAAGCGCAAATCCACACGAGATACAAACAATCTGCCTAAAGTAATGTTAAGTAATCAAGTCCATTTTAGGACACATTCTTCTACCATTTTATAATCGCATATCAGATTTCATTACCAAATCAAAGTAGCATATTTCATAGAAATTCCTCATTATCATTAACCAATCCCAAAAGAATAAGTTCATACATTTGTACTTGCATTCTAAACATTCTCAATCATACAATCCCATACAGGATCAACCACCTTGCAAAATTACCATTTCAACAATACCAACATAGAAGCTCATATACCAACATTCACATCATTCTCCTAGTATAATTGTCAACTCAAACCATGTCAACATTTAAGCTCAAACACCATTCACATTTCTTTCACATAAACCAAATGCATTCCATAAATGAGCTCACAACATTCACACTAATTCCATATAACCCATTCAAGAACAAAATCAAACTCACATACGAATCAACCAACAAGCTCGGTTATATACACTTTTTATTAGCAATTCTTCACTCATCAACCACCATAACAATGCTCATACACATATGATGCACATGCATTTCAATATAGTAACATCAAATATATACATGTTTCTTCAACAATCCATTTAATAAACCCTAGGTCACAACTAGACCACAGCATACAACCTACTTACCTTGTAATGTGATCTCATAAAACATTCAAAAGGTCTTATTTTCAATCCATAACATACAACTCATGCACAGTAAGCAATCATAGCACTCAAATCGTATAAGTCGTCATAACTTCACTTCCCATGCAAATAACATTTTACTCAACAAACATCAAAATATCAGCAAACATCGTAGTAACACTCTCCAGTAGGATAACAAAATCATGTACAAGAATGACACCATTTTCGTTAAATTATATTCTTCACTCCTAAATTAATTTCCAACAACTATTTCATTAAAACACACAAGTCATCATACCTCTAAGCAAACAATGATGAGAATCCCACGAGGTCAGAGCACGACGTTTTCCTTAAACCATATTTGATTTTCAAAATTGAAAACTTTATTTTAAAAGCCGAAACATACACATAATTTAAAAACAATTCCCCTATCCCGAGGGAATCTAATCTCTGCTCTGATCCCACCAAATGTGACGCTCAAATTTTAAAAATTTATTTTCGAGCAAACAATAATTTTTGTAAATTTTTTTTATAATGATCCAATAATTAATATACATTCACATGCGACTTTCCAAATGTATCATACGATAAGTATAGTAATTTATACACTTTATGAGAACAAAATTCTTATTAAATCCCAAAATGCAACCCAAGTAAAAATTTTGAAAACTCCTCTGACCTCGCTCGTGGAAATCCTCCTGAACCTGTACATGTTTAAACAAAAAACATAGGTGAGTATTTAAAATACTCAGTAAGCAACCCTAATATTGTTAAGCTAGTGCGCAGGGGAACCTTCGACCTACATGGCCTAACCTCAACATAGATATAATTCTTTAGGCCTATTAAACAAAAGACAAACCATATTGATAACTTTTTATGTTAAAGTGTTTTCTAATCAAGTCGTTACAGAGGCATTCAAACAGTCATATATATATGTCTACTTAATAGTCATTCATCCTTAGTTATAAACAATGTTAACACATAAGCATGTATTGAATGACAAGTGGCATTTACATTAATGAATCTCAACTGAAGATGCAACTATGCTCACTCAACCCAGTTAAGAAAACATTTTAGCTCACTAATAAAGTCACGAATGAAATCCAAAAACAAGGCCAAATGGTACTTGAGTTTTGGAACAATTTTCAATGAGCATTTGGACCGCTTGTTAGTCACGATCATGACTGAGAATAGTCACGAACGCGAGAGGGTTTGGACTGGAAATAGGACAACTCAAGGAACCATGAACGTGACTCCAAGGGGATCACGAACGTGACTCCAACATTCAGCCAAAAAGGGGCAAAATAGTAGTCATGAACGTGACTGTAAAGACCACGAACGTGACTCACTCATTTTAGCCCAAAACATGATCAGAGTAGCTGCCAGGAACGTGACGGATTCGAGTCACAAATGTAACTGACATTGGCAACTAAGTTTGCTAATTAGAAAGCCAGTCACGATCGTGACTGTGGTCAGTCATGAACGTGACTGGTTGCCTGTCCACCTTTTAGCATACACATACACCAAAACTCATATCATAATTTAACATTTAACAAATAAACCTTAAACATTCCCCTCTTAATTCTCAGCACATTTTCCACATCTATACTTTAACAAAATCAGGGCATTAACCCTCTCAACATTCAACACATTATACCTTTAAGCCATTAACAATCGTCATCATAAGTTTGTGGCAAGCATACACAAAACATATTACCATCATTTCACTTTACGCATTAACACATAAAAGCAACTTATCACACTACTCATTTTCATCCATATACTTACCAATCAAACTAACAAATGCCATTTGAACAGATACCTCAAGCCACTCAATGCATGATCATATAGTTTATATCAATTATGTTCAAGCCATCCACATAACAATTCACCATTCGAATTCAACAATCCACTCATAGGCAATTTCATATCCACAACCCAACACAACATAACATAACCACTCCATTCATCACCATATGCATCTATCAAACATTATTTACTTCACAACACAAAAAGAACATATCATATGCATTATGATGAATGAGAACACATGTCATCTAATGCATTCCTTACGATGATCACCCTTGATACCAATTCAATTTCATTTTGATTTACCCCTTGTTTTGGCCATGATATTGACGTTTGCAAACAGGCCTTGTCGGCAAGGAGTTTCATTTATAAAATTGGATCCATATTTACCCCCTGTTTTGGCATTAATTTTGCCCTGTTTTGTCCTGGCACACTCGTACACACGTCTTTGTACCGAACATTTACCCATTGTGCACCGGTGTAGCATTTGTTATATACTACCCGCAATTTTGCATAAAGGCCTGTGAGACCCCCAACCCTTCTCCTTTGCCCTAAGAGGTCCTGGTTTAGCCTGAGACGTGCGGCCTAAAGTAGGTTGTTAATATATCCTTAAAGGTCGTATCTCATGTTCAAACCCCCGACGTGTCATATAACCTTTCTGTCTATAACCACTCCCTCATTATGCTCATTAAGAGCCCTTATCATTTTATTTAAATTGCTCAATAAGAGCCCCAATGCGTGAATGCTATGTGCATAAACAATGCAACTCAAAACATGCATTAATAATTCAATCATACATGTTTTACCATCAATGTGGAGTTCAACCATCAACAGTCTCAACACGATAAACAAGCAAATTAGCATAGCCAACGTACACATCTCAGACATTCATGCCTTGATTACAATCACAATTAAGCTCACATAAACACCTCAATGTCATATTACAAATTCGATGCACAAAACACAGCAGAAAAGCTTTAATCCACATGCTCAATGGTAATTCAAGCAAACCATATCAACTCCACAACATTTTCCAAATCAAACAACAATCTCACACCACAGTTTTAACTCATACGGGTTTATAACATATCATTAAAGCATATATTCACAATGAGCATACCAAATCAATCAAGCTACATTCATATGTTAATATTACATTATGCCATAAAAATATCATCAACAACAACAATCTCAATCCTGCTCATAATAATCAATCCATTCAAACAAAATCATATCATTATGGAACCTCATTTTAAATTATACTTTTGCATAACACACTCATAGCTTAACAATCATATTCCTCAAGCAAGGTTCCCATAATTTCATACCATTCAATTATTCAAACCATAAACATGGTAAAACACAATTCACACATATTTTCCCAATAACCCATACAATTTTAAGAAGCTCAAATAAGGCATTTATCATATAAATTTCACCCTTCAAGGCTTAACTTGCAATAGTAAACGTCTAGTACACTTACCTCGATTCCAGCTAAACTTGCTTTCCTAACAACATTTAAATTCCGTCCAATTTCCATTCCTAAAATATTCACACATACAAGATTTATCATCAATCACAATTCACTTAATTACATTCTGTTATTTAAGTGTTCCAATTCTTATTTCCTCTTATAATTAAACCTTTACAATACCTTAACTCTCAATTCGATTCCTCTTTAACTTAGCTTTTGCTGAATTAGTTCATTAAGAAGAATCAATGATATGTTCGGTCTAAACTCATTATCAATTTACACGTATTAATAGGCACATTTATATAAACATAAATTTCAACCGCTTCTTTAATTTCTCAATACTCAAGTTAACCTCCATAACCTACGATTTACCGAATTAATCCATTAAGAATAATCAAGACACAACCCCCGCTTGTTCTTAATTCACAAATCTACCATTAACTCTTTCTCCAATTTATTAATTTCAACCTCATTTCAAGAGTTTACAATGATAATATAAGTTTCAAATTTTATATCTTAATAATTTGAATTTCCCAAATCAACCCCATTAAACAAAAAAACGGCGATATTCCCTCTTAACTCATCATCTCCAAACAGTCAAAATACCAATTTCCTCAATTTAACTCTCTCACTCCACTTCAACAATTTCCCATTTACACCATACTTACAATTCCAATAAGTCATAATAAGATCAAACTTATGAATCCATTACTATCATAATACAAGTTTCTTAAAAACCCACATAAGCAAAAATCGATAGTTCGGTACGAACAGCTCCCCTCCAGCCATCTAATTCTTCCAGAATCTGTAAAATCAAACTAACCTAATACACACATTAATTCCATTTCTCAAGCCACTGAAAATGGGAGGTTGTCTAAAAAAACCCACCTCGCTTACCCATATGGTCGACGGTAGTATGACCCAAGGCTGTGAGGGCGTGCCATAGCTGCGCGGATGTGGAACTCATTTTTAGAAACCCATTTTCCTGATAAACATTATAATTTATAGAAATGATACGGAATCAAATCTAAAAATAGAGGAGAGAGAAAATAAAAGATATATACGCGCTGTATTAATCAAAACACTGGCCCAAATCTGTTATATTTTAAAAACAAAACACGAGCGGAAGCAAATAAGTTTGAAAACATATCAAACTCAAAAGTTACGTGTACATACATAAATGTACAACTTGTACAAGTCCAATATATCAAAAATGAAAACTGGAGCTCGACCTCTGATGTAAGCTCTAGAAGTACTAATCAGCTCTGGGTCCAATGACAGGCAGCTACCTACGATCTGCACAATCATTTTAAACAACAACGGGGTGAGTATAAACAATACTCAGTAAGTATTCTTAGCTTTAAACGTAAATGATGTGCAGGGAAAAGCATAAAATAGAACGAGGATGTGCATATCTATCTTGTCCCTAGGCATCCCCGTATGCCAGACAAACAAATCAATCCACACAGGTATAAACACAGCACACAGCTCAAGTATATTGCATACAGCAATATCAATAGATAGCAAATCATAGTCCACACAGGAATCACATATATAGATAGGCACACAACCAAATTAGATCACATAGATCTCAAAATACGACATAAATGCAATTCGATGCAATGATATGTCAATGATAATGCAATTCCACACAGGATGACCCGGGTATCTGGACCGCACAAAGCTCAGCCCACAAAGAACAATACCTCTGTACCACTTAGGAGAGGTTACATATTTTAGACTGCACACAGCTCAGTCTATAGATCGACACATGATATGTAAATGTATGAATGAAATCAATATGAAAATCATTCATATTCTCACACATAGCACAACTCACACAGAGCAACACAAATCCACACAAGTACAGCTCACACAAAACACAGAATATACCACATAGGTAAATCAAAGATAACATATCAAACTCATCGATAAACAAAACCAAAAAGGTATATTATCATTTCAATCGAAACATACCACACAGTTAAGCAATTCATTTCAATCAAAACATATCAATACAATCATAAACCAAACGTCTCAGATTCACTATAAGTCATCTAACAACTCAACATTTCATTATGGACACCTATCTTAACTTTGCTTAATCAATGTAATTTCAATTCAATTACGATTCAATTTAGTAAGCGTAAGAACACTTACCTCGAAAACAAGCAAAACAATAATCAACACTGGCTCAACAATCTCACAGCCATCGTACAGACCCTCCTGTACGAAATCAACCTTATATAATACGTTACTAACCAATTGAAATGTTGATTCTAGCTTTAGAATCATTACAACATCATTTGGAAACTATAAGTCCAATATATGTCAACTTTTCCAACAATTCCTTTTTAAGTCCAATCTTCCTCAATTCCATCTCTAATTCATCCACAAAGATTATTTCACTCTCTACACTTAATCACAATTATTCCAACAACTATTCAAATCAATATAAACACATTCTAGCTCAATGTCAACCAATTGTCAAATTAACATAAACCTTAGGTTATATCCTTTTCCATTAACCTTTCTTCCTCCACACCTATCCTAACAATTTCCTCACATATAAACCAACAATTTCAGTTCATATACATCTTTCTTCAACAATTAACTTAGCATAAAACAGCTATACAATTCAGCAAATAACCTAATATCAACCTTAAGTAAACCTTAACAATCTTACCTTCAACTTAGGATGAGATTATAATAAGAAATAAAACCCAAAAATCACTTCCCCTGAAGCAAAACCTTCTTCTCTCAGCTTCCTCTGATGATATTGTTCTCTAAAATATAAGCAGGTTAATGAAGAGATAAGATAATGCCCCGTTACTTCGAAACTTATATTTTTTTCACCAAAATAGCACGGCACGCATGGTGGAATGGAACTACACGATGTGGCAGCGACCACGCGTACTTTCCTTTCCACTGTGCGTACTATTTAAATTCCAGAATTCTCCGATTTCTTCGATCGGTTTGCATCAACCTTCGATCAACCATTGATATACATTTGTATATTAACTTTTAAACACATATTTATCGTCATTTTACGACAAAAAATATCCAGAATGTTACAGGGGAGGCACGTCCAGCGTCCTTCCATCAGGGCGGTGCGCAGTTGCAGTGGGGCGGAGATGGTGGCACGACAGTAGATACGCATAGGCAAAACAGTCTTACAATGGTCGTGGAAGGGCTGCAAAGGCATGCCATGGTGGAGGGAAAAGGTAGAGGTCGTGCACGAAGGTGTTGAGAAGAGAGAAGTGCAGCGGCTTGGTTGAGTGTTGGCTCGTGACTATGGCGTGCTGCAGAGAGAACGACGACGCATAAGGGAGATAGACGTGCGGCTGGAGGGGAGGGGGAGCATGCGTGAAGGGGGCGTGTGGTGGCTGGAGGGGTGCGACGGTGAAAGAGAAATGAAGGAGGAAGAGAGGGATGGCGTGAGGGAGAGGGAGTCGAGCGAGAGAGAGATAGGAAAGGAGGTGACGGCTGGGAAGGCTTTTCGGAAGAGAGGGGTGACTCCTTTAGGGTTTCATGCTTAAGTGGCATTTTTAGGGTTAGGAATGTGCCATATAACATGCTGAAAATGTCCTTACTCTGATATTTTGTTTTCTTTTTGGTCCATTTTGTTCCTTCTTTCAGAATTTTAATTTTCAAAATTTCTTGCAACAAAAAATCGTATACATATTTTCATTTTATTTTTAATTCAATTTAATTTGTATCCGCCTACTATTATTTCTCTTTGTCCAAATGTTTTTCCTTCTGAATATCAAAATTTTTTGTACATACAAAAAATTGTATGTTTACATTTACTTAATAAATTTAAATTGAATCCATTCTTAAATTAAACAAATTAGTATACGCGGAAATCGTATTTCCTTTTATACTCTCTTGTTTTAAATTCAAATTTTTAATTTAATAAATTTTCGGGCGTTACACAAGCATCCAAGATACCATAAATTCATCTTATACTTATACGCAACACATACAACATCAAGGCAAACCACCACCACTTTCTTAACAATTTTACCAGAACATAATCAATGTCATTTAACACAATCATATCAACTAACCATTCACAATAAATCAACATACCCTTTAGGGTCAAAACCACCATCATAAACCTCAAAGTACACATCATTCATCATTTCATACAATCATTTATATACTTACTTAGCCAAATGACAACCATAACCATATCAACACTTATCATGCCAACCAACATTCAACACCATCTACACATCCATTTCATACACATGACCACCACAGTTGGCCGTCACATATCATACCAATCCATATAGATCATACAATGCATACAATTAACCGATAACCATGCAAGGTTTATCCATTTATATAATTCGCTCTCTAACACACGAGTCATGCTCATCATAACAATAAAGAATACCCATTCTTTTCCATGCAATCTGTATCATATATGCATAATGAATGCTAATGCAATGCCAATGCATTGTCCACACATACGTATCCCAGGGTCTAAAATCATCAGGTGTAGCCCAGCATCAAATCATCGAGCTCACGCTCAACATCAAATCAACGGGACTGGCCCGACATCAATTCTTATTTGGGTTAATCCCCCATTTTTCTCACAATCGGGCTAATCTCCCATTTTATCACAATTCATCGGGACTTGCCCAGCATCGAGCTCTCGCTTGGCATAAACATAACATTAAGAGTCAAGCTCTTGTGTTCTTAACATTTGGGCTAATTCCCCATTTTGTCATATGTGAGCTTTAAGCTCCCATATCACAATGAATGAACATACACGTGCTCATGCAAACATAATAATGATATGTATCAATGTAACTCCATGCATTTCATCTCAAATTTTCTCAACACACGTGCACATGAATGTTCCTCAATTTATTCATATGACAACAAAAGCTAACATGCTCCATATAGCTAAACTTTGTATAACCAACATATACTTATGTAACTCGAAGAGGGTTCATCATAAAGCCAAGAAGGAACACTCATATCGTGCACAAGGATGCTCAAACACAAATTCGCAATATTATTTATAAATGCCAACTTGTGGCCAAATCATTCCCAACATATCATATCACAATCAAGCATTTGTCACCCATCTCACACATCATTATAAATTACATATCATGTCCCAACACATCATATAAGTCACTTATGAATCGACATCATATTTTCCCATACAATAAATCAAATTGGCATTCAAGCATCCCTTAAGCAAATCTTAACACATTGACTAAACCATCAAGTTTCATTCTTAGGACACTTAATTTCGATCGTTTAGCATTCTCAATCATCAAAGAAGACATTCATACAGAGCAATCACAATACTTGCCAATATCCTAAAAAATCACATAAAGGCATATTCAATTTAAAGCTTTCATTTAGCACAAACTCATTATCATTCCATCAAAGACAACAATTATCACATAATATTCCATTCAAACACAAACATACAATCATAAGCGTTCAAAAACATTTACCTCGTGTTACCGGGGACTCGATTCGGCCTAAACCTCTTATTCGGGTTCCGTTTGTCGCCTCCTATACAAAATGTATCACACTTCATGTCATAAACATTGTTCTACACTTATTTTCTCATTTATCTAACAATTTATAAACCCTAATTCCTTAAATCTCATCAAATGTTATGTTTTAAGGTTAAAGGTTTATGGAATCATAAACTACAATAAAAACCCATTAAAACCCTAACAAATGCACATATTTTCCATGCCATTTCAGTTTCAAATCAAGGATTCTTACCTTTGCTAAAAACCCTAAGCAAGAGGAAATTTGGGTGGAAGGATCGATTCGTTGTTTCCTTGCTGTAATCCTTGAGTTGGTAGGTTGTTTTAGTGTTTAGGGAGCCCTTGGAATGTGGTTTGAGGGTTGGGGAGAGTTTGGGAGGTTTTGGGATGTTTTTATCCTGAATGTGGCTGTTCTCGGCCTTTTAATGACATGTACAGACCCCCGTCAACGTATGTTATTTTGCAGATTAACGTACGTTAACAAAAATGCAGATTTTGGCCAACTATGAAGAATAACGTACGTTATTCTTACCGTTAACCCACGTTAATCACATTAACGTACGTTAATCCATTAACGTACGTTAATCCATTAACGTACGTTAATCCATTAACGTACGTTAATCCATTAACGTACGTTAATCCATTAACGTACGTTAATCCATTAACGTACGTTAATCTAGTGTAGGCTGCTGCACTTAGTGATTTTCGACCCTTCTCAATCTCCGGCCTGCGTATCCTTATGTATACATAATCACAACTTATTTTAAACATTATCTCAACTTATTTAACATCAATTAACATTGAATTTGACCTTATTCAAAACTCAAACATAATACCATAATACACTTAATTCATCATCTCATTTTATTGTCGTTCCACTCATTTACCAACAATGCACAACTAGAATGCATCACATAACTTTCAAGGCCTTTAACACAACTTCAAAATCTTTCACTCTCAACCAATTATACATTATTTCATCATTTAAATTTTCATTCAAATATATGGGCATTCATTACTTTGGTTTCAACCACAGCTTACACAACTTCCTCGGCACATTTGAGGAATCAAACAACACACACACACATTTCATTCTTATTCATAATTATTATTTTCAATTTAAATGAACAAATTTTCGAGGCGTTACAGCAAGCAAAATATGTTTGAAAACATTCAAACTCAATGTCACGTGTATATACAGAAATGTACAATAGATGTACAAAACAAAGTATAAAAAATGAACTCTGGAGCCCGACCTCAGACGTAAAGCTCTGGAAACGCCGATCAACTTTGGCACTGTCCAATATCTGCACAATCATTTAAACAACAAACGGGGGTGAGTATGAAATATACTCAGTAAGAATTCTTAGCTTCATTTAAAGCAAATGATGTGCAGGGGAAAAATATAAATCAGCACGAGGACGTGCCTATCTATTTTCTCCCTATGGCATCTGATATTGCCAATACAAACATATCACACAGATATAAAACAGCAAACCACATAGGTTTATACATTTAATTTTGCACACAACAATATCTAGATCATAAAGGTTGCTCAATATAGCACACAGCAGCATACAAACCACACAGGCTCAATTATTCACATAGGATTGATCACATAGACCATACTTATATGAACATAA
>CANYCX011120489.1:0-35489 GCA_948193385.1 Breynia disticha f. nivosa | reverse complement strand
AGCAGAAGCGTTTATGTGTGAATGGATCAGGACAATCAGATTTTCCAATGGTTATGCTTCGAATCTCAGCAGATGTGTTGATGCACAGAATTCATCTGTATATGGAATGAAGAGTCACGATTGTCATATTTTTATGCAAAGATTACTTTCAGATGCCTTCAGACCATTCGTTGATCAGCGTATATGGGAACCTCTTGTGAAGTTGAGTAATTTTTTCAGAGAGTTAATAAGTTCTGTTGTAACAGAATCAAATTTAAATATCTTAGAGGAGGAAATTGTTATGCTACTGAGCAAGCTAAAACGTATATTTCCTCATTCTTTGGTCGACTCAATGGAGCATCTTCCAATTCATTTACCTTATGAAGCACTTCTGGCTGGACTTGTAAAACTTACCCTATATATACTCATTCATATTTTCACTATCACAATCTTCAAACATTCATAACTCGCTCATTTCTTCTTCTTCTTCTCTCATTTCTTTCAAAATTTATGATCATTCGTTTATTTTATATTAATAACTAATTATTTTTATTTGTTTTTTAGGTTTATCTTATTGTTTCATTCTTTAACTTAAGGTAAATTCCTTCACATTCATAACTCTTTTATTGTTTCTCTTTTGTTTCTTCACTTATTTTTAAGTTATGTTTATTTATTTATATTATATAACTAACTAATTTTCTTTTTTTGTTTTTTTGTAGGTTTTTAATGTTATATTTCTTATTTTTTTAGTTTATTTTCTTTTCTTATTTTTATGTTAAGTTGTATTTCTTTGTTTGTAGGTTTTTTATTAATTTTTTTAATGTACAATCTTTTTAGTATTCTTTTTTTTAATTTTCTTTTATACTTTATTGTAATTTTGTTAATGTATCATTTATTATGTATAATTTATATACAATTTTTTCAATTTTTTAATATATAATTTCGTCATTTATATTATTGACATAATCTCAAATTTAATTACATAATATTTTTATTTAATATAATATGTCATTATACGTTTCTAATGTTTTATAATGAAAAAATATAAATATTTTTTTTATTATATCATGGTATAACGTCAAAAGTCGACGTTAGATTTAACGTCAACTTTCGACGCGGAAAACGACCTGTTGGAACTCGAATATGTGATTGCCGGAAGTCTATTGGCATTAATATGGTGTCGTAACTCGATGTTATATTTAATGTCGAAGGTCAACACAGTTCTAATTGCGTCGACATTAGACGAAATATTGCGTCAAATGTCGACGCAATATTCTTTTTGCGTCGACTATTCACACATCGACCATGTTACATCAAAGTTTGATGTAAATTACGTCAAACTTTGATGCATATATTATGCTGCCAAAACACTGCTTTCTTGTTGTGTTTCTTCGTGGGTGTTGCTAGTTTGTATAAAAGGTAATGAATTTATGAACGATAGTGGATTTGAGTGAAGTTCTGAAGCTTTCAATGGAGTGAAAGAAGTGATTGGTTTGCAGGGCCACGTGTCTTGTGCTTTAATTACTGTCAAACTGGGCATTTTTAAAATTTACAAACTTATTTCCTGCAAAAACAAAATAGAACAAACATATGGTGACATTTTCATAATTAAAAACTCATTACTACATAAAAGCCCTAATTATTTGTAAACCTATGTATAGATTTACAACAAGTTTTACCACATTAATGGCATCATTAAATTTTTTAACGTTCGCTTAAAATTCACTTAATAAAATAAAAACCACTCAAGATCATATTATTCAAAGCTCAGCTTTTCGGTTTTTTTTAGGTTAGTTGACTAATTATATTTATGTCACTTTTTTATTTCTTAATTTCATAAAATACACTCTGTTACATTTTGTTCAGATTTATTGTTTATTTTTTCAAACAAATCTAACAATGACAAAATAGTTATTACGACATATCGGTGACAATTAAATCGTTAGTTGTTACGAAAGAATTCAATCGAATTGGGTGACATAGAGAACGAAAATGCTCACACCAAGATGGAGAAGGTGGAGTCTGCATTCTCATGGTATGTTAATGGAGTTAGTGTCCTGCTACTTGGAGCTTTTTACCCTTCAGATCACCCAAGATATTACTTAAATTTAACCAACTTATCTGTAACTCAAATGATAAAACTCAATTAATAATTATAATCACATTACTTGCGACAATGCCGACCTCCACTTTCTGCAGGGAACCTGTTGGCTAGAAGGAGGTGTTGCTGGAGCTGATCGCCCCATTGGTTCAGGAGCTAAACCCAATTTTTCTCTCTGTTTCCTCTTGTACACTTGGCCTTTTGCAGATGGCTTATCAACTGAAGAAAAACATATCAGAAAGAGATATTGGAAGGCTCCCAGGTTCAATCTTTCATCAAGAAATGGAATCTTCTCAATCAAGAATGTGGCAAGTGATCAAAGACAACAACTTTCAGAACAAGTTACTGAAGATGGTTCATTTTCCATTAGTCTTTTCCGCTATAAAGTTCTCAAATTTATCAAAATAATTATATAGTTGGAATATTTCCTGTGCTTCTTGGAAATTACGTTGTGTTTCTTTTACTAGCTACTCTGTCCTTCACAGCTTCTTTGGAAAACAATTTCACTCCGTATTCTGCTTCAGTTGCTTCAAGTTTAAATTAAAGTAGCATGCAGAGTTCACACCTTCATTTTCTCCAGTTTCGCTTATTATAAACTGGAATGCTTTTATGAGTACTACCAAAAGGCCAATGTGAAGCAAGCATACCATTTGTGTATGCAGTTTCTACAGGTTTGGTTGTTGACAATTACTAATGCTTCTATGGCGTTTTCTTATAACTTGAATTTTTGTGTTCAAAGGATTGTGTTTTCTTGAATTTTTAGAAACTGGGGTTTTCCAGGGTACAGCATTGCTTAATGCTATCGGAAATTTGGAGCTTTCGGGACCTTATGCAGAGGCTTGTGAGAAAATTGGGGGGCTAAGTAGGTTGCACTTTTCTCTATCACAAATCAAGAGAAGGAAAAACTTTTCGGCTGAAAGGTTGCATTGCAGAAGAGTGATACTCACCCAAATCTTTGAATCCCGGAGCTGATAAGAATGGAGTTGCCCAAGTTGGTTCACATGGCTAATCTATGTTTTTTTTTTTTTGGTTACAATAGAGGGTTAAGACTTTACCCAAGAACACATGGCTAATCTATGTGTTGCCTGTCCAACTACATTACAATTTGATACTGCATATCAGATTTGTCGTGTTATCAAATGACAACACGAATTTCTTTTTGGCAGTTATGGCCGGAAATATTTCAGAACAAAACTAATGGCGTGACACCAAGAAGACGGATCCGGTTTTGCAATCCAGACCTAAGTAAATCCATAACTAAGTGGACTGGAACAGAAGATGGGGCAGTGAACGCTGAAACTTTGGAGTTACTGAAAGGGTAAATCGTCTCATGGAGAACAAATTTAAGTGGCATTACGAACGGAAAATCAAGAAAATATTTTCCAAAAAAATGAATTTCTTCAAACAAGCGGAGTCTAAAACTCAACTTATCCTGAAAATTTTTCTGATATGATCTCATTCTTTTTGTTGTTGGAGTATAGAGTGTTTTATATAAGTTGTTGCCCTAAAAAGTTAATGGAGGGATCTACCTTTGAAGTTGTTTAGGCCATCTCCAACCATATACTTAAAAATACAGAATGTTTACTCAAAACTTCAGTAGCTATAGTGTTTACTCTATTTCACCTCAATCAGTTTTACTCTATTTTTATCATTAAAAAGAATATTCCAAGCATATTCATATATGATATATCTTTTAATTTAATTTAACAATCAAGTAATCAATATAATTATTTTACGTATAAAGTACCATTTAAATATTAATAAAACATTAATACATAAAAATATTATTTATTTATTTATTATATTAAAATTATTTAAAAATTATAATATTAATTATATATTTAAATAATATTTTAAAATTAAAAAAATTATTTCATTTACTTTTAAAAAAATGGCTACCACACCCATGAAAATGCGGTAAAATAGAGAGATGGAGGGGTCCAACACGCTAAACATCTCCACCCACGCCAAAGAGGCGTGGGTTGGAGATGCTCTTAGAAGAGAGAAA
Organism: Breynia disticha f. nivosa; assembly: GCA_948193385.1. Taxonomy (NCBI): domain Eukaryota; kingdom Viridiplantae; phylum Streptophyta; class Magnoliopsida; order Malpighiales; family Phyllanthaceae; genus Breynia; species Breynia disticha. The sequence continues at coordinate 31,401 of CANYCX011120489.1, read as the reverse complement.
AAAGATGTGTTGGGCATTATGGAAATGAAATGGAAGTGGCCTAACTTAAATATATTCCATCTCAACTCAACATTTCATGAAGTGACCCTTCCAAAAGTTGCTTTCAACCTCATCTCTTCAATGTCACATTCATACTTACCACCTTAGACCATCTATATCAAATTCATTGTTATCATATGTGATTGAACCGAAAAAAGTTGGATAATGTGTTCATTGATTGAACAATATATATATTTATATATATATATTGAATTTTTTTTCAATATTTAAAATTGGTTTGGTTCACCGGTTTATCGGTTGAACCGACCAGTTCGTCAATTTTCACCGATTTGATTACCAGTTCGCTTGCAAACCAGTTTGAATGGTAAAACTGGACGGATCAGTAGTCAATTAACCGGTTCGATCCAATTTTTGTAACATTGATCGACTCTTTCTATTCAAAAAGGCTTTCTAGAGCAACAAAGACCACTTTTTTTCTTTAATTTTTAAATTTAAACATAGAGATTAATTAGCATAAAGACGTCTTACTAAACTATAATAAATGGTTAGATTATTGAAGTTAGGCATGCTTCCAATTATAGTTCATTGCCATTCTAAGCTATCCACCACGAAGTGAAGTCCATGATTGTGTGTGTGACAGGTCCAGTTAATTGCCTTCTCTTCTGTTTACTGTTTCATATCTTTCTTTCTTTTTTTTTTTAATAAAAAATGTTTCTTTTCTTCAAGCAATAGAAATAATCGAGTTATTGAGATTTGACCCAAGTTTCTTTTATTGATTTTTCTTCATTGAAAATGTAAGAAAAAGTCATCAATTTAAATATTGCCTAAACTAAATCACATCGATTTGCAATCAAGAATGACAAGACCAAAAGTAGATTCCAAGGTAGTTGATTCTTGTTTTGCTAGAACTATCGTATGTTGTTTTATCCAAAGGTGAAAAAATCAAATTTGAATCAACGTAATAAATTGAAACTGTTGGTTTGAAACCTCCAGTTTCGAAACTAAAGTTAATATCAAATTACTGGAATCTTCTGTTCTAGTACCATAAATTATGGAACCATAAATCGACAGTTACGGTTTTAGACCAACAGTTCGATTCGATTTTAATAAAAAATCGAACCGGAATTGGAACTGTCTGAATCTGAACGGAACCAAAACTGGAACTGTCTGAACCGGAACAGTACCGATACTGAACTAGTCATATCTGATTCCACTTTCAATTCTATGAAGGATGGATCCGTGAAATGCCAATTCCAAACCGATTTACATATCTATGACTCCATCTTGAGCACATTCTGCATAGACAACCATATGTATATCGTGGAGAGCCCAAGTTTCTACCATGAAGCTGTCAGTGACATGTTGAATTTGATTAGTAAGAAGCCAATCATCATGATTCAAACTAGCTTCTTCTACGGCATTTTTCGACTTCATGACGCATAAAGGCACTCGTAGTTGCAACCCTTGTTCCTCAAACCTACTAGCTTCACTACCAAGTTTGAACAAGTTTAAGGAAGCTTAGTCCTCTGACAAGAACCTATTTGTTCGTTTCGTTAATGTTTAGCAGCCTCTGTAGCTTTACGCCATTGCATGAGAAAAAAATCTGTGAAAATCTTACGCCACAAATCTTCGCCATTGTTAGTGCGAGTAGTTGAGATTCCATGAAATAAAATAAGCAGTTGTGTTGCCAAGTTTTTGTTGATGTCATTTTCCTTTTAGGGCTTCTTGGAGGGAACACTACACACACCATCACTATGCACTAGTAAAGCCAAGTCGAGTAGTGTATATTTCTAGGATCACAAATTGAAGGGTTGTTTTTAAATATATGTCGTTTTATAAAAATATTTTTTTATATTATATGTCATGTTGTACCTTTAATATAAAACTAATATTATTTTAATATTGACCTTATTAAAACTCTTTCACAATATTCATTTAACTGGCCGCACTTTCCACTAAGCAAGACATTACATATGGTGGGAAGTTATTATGTTAGGAAGTTATGTTCAAAGAATAAAAATATGTACTGTTTTAATTATGAAGACATTATGAATATTTTATCAATCAGATTTTCATCTACTTCTGCTCACTTCTCTCTTAATCTCTTCTGATTTTTTCCTCAATCTCTTTCTCTCCTCATCTTTTCTGAATTCTCTTCTCACCCCAATCTTCTATTCCAATTCTCTCTCACAAATAATTCTTCTTTTCCTCACTCATACAACTGAGTATCTTTCATAAACCTTCTCCCATAAGGTGATTTTTAGGAATGAGTTAGACCCAATTTAATATGTACTATTAATCTGTGTGTAAAACATTAAACGGTACATAATTTGTGTGTAAAACATTTATTTAACCCTTTTTGATTTTCGAAAAAAACTGAACGCCTCTTAAAAAAGGTTGGTGTGGACGATTGCGCGAGCGTGCTAGAAAATTACAGTATTTTCAAATTGAGGAAAAAATCAAACAAAGTCATTAGAAATAAACTTTTGCCGCGTAATTTTGATTTCATATTCAAACAATTATAGTAAAATATAAAAAGGGGTGACTTTATGACTCTAAAGGTCATTGATTCAATGATGACAAAACAAATTACCAATAACAAAATTAACAAATATGAAGTAAATAGCTATGAAAATTGAAATAAACTATTGAAAATTATAATAACAATATCAAAAACTACTATCACCCCTGGACGACCTTTCTTAACGAGGAGTACTGTCAATGAACCAAATTACTGATATTACAATCCCCAATAGTTTATTTCAATTTCTACTCTAATATTTGCAAGCATGCCTATACTTGGCAATAAATTAGATATCCCTTGATTGATTTTTATATCATTAGATAATCAATCAAATATTCTCTAAATATTTGATTTGATTCATTTTCTTAAATAATCAATCAAATATTCTCCTTATTTGATTTGCTTCCTTTTCTAACACCTTAATTATTGTAGTATTTTCCTGCATTATTTATCGAAAAGGGTCTAAAAATCTATACACATAATTGAGCTTGTTCGATTAATTTGGTCTGCAGACCAGAATTACGATTAATTTGGTCTGCAGACCAGAATTAATTTTCGGTGTAAAACGACACAATGAAAAGATCAATATATTGAGGATGATTATGTGGAGTCGGTTGAGAACACTTGGTTTGTTAGCTATTTGATACCATATGTGTGATTTAAATGGCAAGTACATGCATAAACAAATGAATGGTGCAGGCTAAGTATCTTTTAATGTTTCATATGAAGAATTGAGGGTGAGTTAAGGAGCTTTTAAGGCAGGGGTGTTATGATCAGTGTTTTAAGACCCGACCCGATCAGTTATCCGGACATAAAATTGGGTTCACCGGTTCAACTGGTAGGTCACTAGTCGGACCGGAAAAATAATAATAATTAAACAAAATATAATTATTAAATATTATATTTAAGATAAACAAGTTTCGTAAGCCTTTTATTTCCATACTTAAAGGCATATGCAACCAGATAAATAGATCAATTTATCTGTAATAATCTAAGTTCAGATTCATGATCGAAAACACTTGGACTTAGCTTGGCCTTAGTGAAGTAGCTCTTGAAATCTATCCTGAATGTTCTGCTCAAAGTGAGGGCACACAATTTTTCTGAAATGACTACAGAATTGTAGATGAACAACAGAATTTTAGATGAACTTATCATGAACTTTGGAAAATAAAGTCATAAACAGTATAAGACTTGAAATAGTGCTTATTGAAATCACCATTTTTTTAAAAGCAAAATCAAACTTTTCATACGCCAAGTCCAAAACTTGTGAGGAGCTAATGTATTAAAACACATATGTTGAAGTCAACACTATTAAAAAGACAAAATCAACTTGCATATCTTTTACTGTTAGTGCTAGATGTCATTTTAAGATGTTGTGGTTTCTAATTTGAGTAAATTCTTTTCTTGCCAAATTCGTAGGGACAACAATAGACGCTTGAGTTGGGTTTACCGGAAACATGAATTATTAAACCACAAACAGAACATGGGGGAGAGAGTAAGAAAGAGTGGTGTCATCGACAATTTGGGTCTGTGATCGGTCGAGAAACAACACAGTCAGTGAGTTAGCGTCGTCAAGAATCGTTGACTATCCATGGATGGAACCGGGTGTGTGGGATTTGAGTCTGGTGTTATGAATTCGTTTGGGTGGACAGAGAATAAAAACGATGGTGTTAGGGATTTTGTGGCCTGTGGGTTTGAATAAATCAATCCTTTTGGTTTATGCGGGTTCATTAATAACCGGCCGAGTTGCTGGGTTACGGTTAACCCGGCCGGTTTAACGGGTTTCAACGGAATTTATGCTTAAACGGTCTTTATGCACTGGCTGGGTCACCGGTTTTCCGGTCCGACCGGCCGGGTCGGACTGAGTTTTAAAACACTGGTTATGATAATAATTTGATTTGGTTTCATCAAGATTGAACATTTCTGATTATGAGATTCTACTCACATTGCCGTTCTTTTAGCTTCAAGGAATTACACATTAATGACAGTTTAATTAATCATTCGTGGGTGTCGGCACCCATTCTTATTTAATGCTGGCTTTAGTGCTGCAGTCATGGACTCATACTCACACTTACATGTTGACTACTTGTAACCCACGAGAGTGTGGTGTAGTGGTTAAACACCTCCGAGTGGCTCCTTGTGACGCAGGTTCGAGCCTGGGAAGTATCCCTTGTGAGGGAGCTCCATCCTTACCTCTCGGAGCGAGCCCGAATTAGTCCCGGCCAATGTGTTGGGGATACCGGGTGGTTCAAACAAAAAAACATGTTGATTACTTGTCCATATACTACCAACAAAACATAACAGTCATAACTAGAAACAGATACATGCAATTAGTATCAAATTAAAATAAATAGTTCCATTAGAGATTGTAAAACAAAACTCATTCTCACGGTGACTCTAATCTACCCAACCTGAACGAAACGGATTTTTAATGTTTTATGAGAAACGGGGCGAGACATGGACCAAATCGAAATTAAAAATAATTGGCATGATGCGGAATTGGCATTTAGTGCACTTACCTCATTTGTCACCGAACTCACTATTTATTTTGTAAAAATAAATTAAAATGTTAAAACAGGGATGGACAACGACATTATTATAATTGATAGAGGGTTGATCTATGAATATAGTACGGAAAAGAAAGGTTGTCGGTGCGGTTTTAAGTAAGTGGTAATTACATGTGAAACTTTTGTTTAAGCGAATGATGAAAATTATAAAAATTTATGATTTACTTATTTATTTTAATTTATTTTTTAACTAAATGAGATCCCATTTGGAAACTACAAAAACTAAGGCTCTATTTTTTTGGAGGAATTTATTTTTTAGAAAAATATTTTTCTGATTTTTTAACGTTTGTTGTTAACGAAAAATAAGTCAACAAAATTATAACTTAAAAATCAACAGAAAAATAATTATTTTTAACATATTTTTAGAGAAAATATTTCTCTTATTAAAATATAAAATTATATATTTTTTATATTTTAAATATTTCAGCATGAAATACCAAAAAATATAATTACGGAAAATAAGATTTTTAAACATAAAAAATATTTTTTGTGAAAAATCAATTTCTACGAAACAAATAAAGCATAAAATAACATTATAATTTACTGAGGTTATGTTGACCAAATAACATCGTATTTTTAGGTTACAATAAAAGAAAATATTATATTTTTTAGCACTAGCTAGCAACAACTAGACCACGGACGAAACCTCTTGTGTGTTGACATAATTTCGTGTAAAAGACACTTAACAGAGAAACACTACTTGAAACGTCTACAAAACGACACGTGTTTTCGGGCGGAAAATGGTACAACACCCATATAAAACAAAAGAAAATGGATCATAAAATGACGTAATAAGTTGCAAAAAGTTGAACGCAAACTAGGGCACGGTGAAGTTGCTTTAAGGATTGAAATTTCAAAGGAGAATGATTTGGAGTTAATCACGGGTTAAGTCAATGCAAATAAACAGTTTGAATGATGAAATTGAAATATGGAGTGGAGAGCCCCACTTGATTGTGTTTTGTTTTGACAATGTTGGAAAACGAGTTGCTAACTCACAAACTCCAACTGGCCATACTATTTTTTGATTCAACCCTCGTCCTTTTACCACTTTTTAATTCGTGTTAATTGCGCGTGATATAATTGTATCGTGTTATTTTTTGTTAAATATTATTATTTGTGTAAAATATTATAAAAATTAAATTTGTGCTTTTTGTATTGTATTTTAAACGTATGCTCAGATGTCGGATTATCGGGTTAGATACTTACAATTCCTCGTCGACCATTTTTCACTAATAATATTCATTCATTGGGAACAGTTAGCTGGAAAACATCAAGACATGTGCTATTCTACGATTTCTGAACTCTATAAATTAGGAATAAAACTAAGGACTCAATTGGTTGGGATAAGTTAGGAGAGAAAGTTGTACTTTCTGAGAAGTTTACAAAACTTAGGTAAGTGGAACTTTTTTAGAGAAGTTGAACGAATTTTACCATTATATCTTTGAATTTATCTCATAAAATATTTAATTGGTTATTGACAATGACAATTATGTAAATATCAATAAATATTATCTACTTCCCGAGTAATACAATTTGAACCAAACAACATCTGTTCTTACTTTCTTAGAAGTTAATTCCCATAAAACAAGACTTTATGAGAAATCAATTTTTCAAAAAATTTACAAATTCAAACCAAGTGAGTCCTAAAAACAAAAGGGGAATAACTGCCTCGCACACCAATTGCGAACAGTTATATTTGACAGATTGAATAAAATTATTCTTGGAAAGTATAACATATAATTATATGATTATGTTTAAATTATTTAAATATAATTAATAAAAACATGATGAAAAATATTTTAAAAAGAAATGTTTCATGATGGGGTTGGGTGAAAATGATGGGTTTGCTTAAGCATCAAGTTAGCTAAAGGTGATCCCAATCAATCGGTTCCACAATCGCTCTCTAATATTTTGGCCTCCACATGAATATTTACTCACAAAACCCCATATTTAGAAATTATAACTATTGCTATAAAAATTGGATTTTTCGATTCATTAGTCATTGATTTAATTCAATTTTATCATTTAAATTTATATGTAAATGAATCGATATTAAATCAGTAAATCGCTTAATTTAATCCGTGAACTAGATCAATTTTTAAGCATTTAAATCATTTTAATAATTTTTATATATTTATTCGTCGATTTGGCCTTAAATGTTTTGTTAGATTTATCAGATCTGTCTATTATAAATTAAGTGAATTTGAGATTAAATATGTATATATTAAATATTAAGATTTAATAGTATAGTTAATTATCGTATGTAATGACTTTTTTGAGTAATTTGTTCCAACTAATGTAAATTGAATTTCACTGTAAATATTAATTTATCTAATTCATTTAAGTTGAATCGTCATTTTTTCATCGTCAATGTTTTTTACTGCACTAATCAGATTATTGATTTAAATTATACAATTTTTTTTATCTATATTACTGTATTTTTGCACTATAAAGATAGCTTTCATGTGGATTCTCTAACTGTTGACAAAATAACAAAAAAAGTAAGGCTCTGTTTGTTTGAAGAAATTTATTTTTCAGAAAAATATTTCTCTTATCTAAAATATAAAAGTATATTTTTTTAAAAATATTTCTTTTATCTAAAATGTAAAATTATATTTTTTTTATATTTTCAAATATTTGAATATGAAATACTAGAAAATATAATTCCGAAAAATAAGATTCTAAAACATGAAAAATATGTTCCACATGAAATCAATCTTTACGAAACAAACGGAGGGTAAATATGTATATTTTTTTAATGACCATCATGTTATATATATAAGTATATATATATCCTCTATTCAATTGTTGAAAATATAAACTAAACCAACGACAAATTAATATTTTTGTATGGTTTCTGTTCAGAAAATGGACAAATGTTGAGAAAATTGGGATTGAATCGTAGGTTTGAATCCTTTTGTGTCCACATTTTAATTAAATAAAAAAAAATACACGATTGTAACTAATAAAAGTTGGATTTGATGAAGCAAAACTCACAGCATTGTAATCAACATCAATCTTCATAATTGGTGGGCCAAAACTAATTAAAAATGAAATTATTGAATATGTAAAAGAAGTAGAATCTAGTCCACGCACCAATATTAACACTTGCTCTCCTAACCACTTGTTCTAATTATCCTTACACAGAGTTCTTCTTATATTTCCCGAAAGCGCTCAAGCAGGGAAAATGAGGAAATTTGAAATATTTTTAAAGGGATGGAAATAAATAAATTTAAAATAGTATATAATAAAAAATACGATAAAAAGACAGTGCTATAAATGAATAAATAAAAAAGGAAAAGTAACGAAAATAACAAACACGATCCCGCTCCCCATTTTTGTTTCTGTCCCAAGATTTTTAGCTGTATGTGACGAAACAAAACTTGTCCTCTCATCATAATTTCTTAAGCAAACCGATCCTTTTTCTCTCCACATTGCTCCATCTGGTGAAAAGAAGCCACACAAAAATATTAATATCAATATCTTGTGAGGAAGACAGACTCATTGATTTGGGTTTGATATAGCTAGCTGTATATATAATTCAATTATTTATTAAATATTTTTAGGGACAAAAAAGAAAATAAATAATTGCAAAACATCCAATAAATATAATGCATTAAAATAATTAGTTGAAGTGATTGATGAAGCGTATGATATATGAATGGTTTGCATGGTGAAGTATGTGTATAGGACGTTTATTGTCGATAGCAGCAGCATAGTAAAACAAGGCAAGGGGGGGCCGCCTTCTTCCACCTCTTTTTTCTTCTTAATTTTCTTCTTCATCCACCGAATAATACAATTGGAATCCCCAAATTCTGTGGTTCCTAGAGAGCAAAATGGTCCAATGGAAAAGGATTTTGTCCAGTTAAGATAGCAGTCGCTTCCTTGGTTGTTGCCATATCAAGGCGACCTTTCAAAAAATTCATTTTTTAAGCGAATTGTATTTTTCTGAAACCTAACTTATCGGTCTAAGATAATGACAAGATATTCGTATGCTGACATATTGTAAATTCGAATTTCGTCTTGTCCAAAAGAAAGAGATATAGAAATGGAGAAAGTGAATTTGTGAGGAGAAAAAGAAAGAAGCGTGTGGAAAGCATCCAAATGGAAAGAGAAGAAGAGATGGTGGTGGGATAGTATATAGAGCGTTGTCGGAAAAGTATTGTTAATTCATGCGGTGTGGGCTCCCCTCTCCTCCCTCCCCTTAAATACCTTCCTCCTTTTCCCCTCTCTTACTTTTCCAACTTATCTCTTCAATCACTCAATTCTTCCCTCTCAAAACCCTAATCTTCCCTCTCAGGCTATCGCCCACGACACCGCAACGCACCGTTTCATGGATGACAAAGACTTCGAGGCAGATGACGTCTCCTGGAATCTTCCTCCCGAGTCTTACTTTTTCCCTACTCATACTGATGATCAGTTCCAATGGAATCTTCCGGAACCGATCCATGGCGATGACACAACTCCTGACGTCGCACCCGCACCTGTCGGATCGGGCGGTGGAGCTGATGCTTCAGTGTCTTCCACATCAAGTGAAGATCCTCAGGAGAAATCTACGGGCTCCGGCGGGACACTGCCTGAGATACCGTGAGTGTGACCGCATATACTGTTATTATCGATATGATATTGCCAAGCCGTAATTTCGAATGTAACTAGCTACCGGGGATAAAATAGGAAACTGAATCGAATTTTTTTGCGTCATTTTTTCTGTGTTTATAGACAGTTAGAGTGAGGAAGAGAGGTGCAAGTAGAGCGTCCATACATAAATAAAACCGTTTCTCAGAACATAAAATTACTCTTTTCCTCATGCACGTGCTTGTTTCGTAATTTCACAAAAGATAGGGAGGGGAAATTGAATTTTCGGAAATCATGGGAGGGCATTTAATTTTTCACTTTTCTTTCTTTTGAAAGAGTAATAATTAAATTAAATGCCCTGGAGCACCGCCGTTATTGCGGCGGGAGTGATTTTTTCCACTTTTTCTCATCCGAATAATTCTGTGCATTTTCCTCCATCATAGCAAACAGTACAAGAGAGGAGGCAAGCTGAAAAAAGGAAAGTAAAGAGCGATTAGAGTGGCCTAGGTTTGGAGTTAAGCAGGTAGAAAAAGATGGATAATAACAATAATTATTATTATATTCGGCGGATATGCTTGTTTTATGTGCTACATTCATCCCCTTATAGATAGTGGCGAATGCGATACGTGTCTGCAACTTGCACGACAATTCTACTTCTCTTCTTCCTTTCATCAATATGATTTGGATAAATATCCTATTTCTTTGAATTTTACCTGCATTGATTACTTGTTTTGGCGGAGTTTTATTTCTGTTTTCATAAATGTAGGTTAAATATTTGTAGGACCACCACTGGTACTAGCAGCAGCAGTGGTAAGGTGAAAAAGAAGGGGCAGAAACGGAATCGGCAGGCGAGATTTGCATTCATGACCAAGAGCGAGATTGATCATCTTGAAGATGGTTATCGATGGAGGAAGTATGGTCAAAAAGCTGTTAAAAACAGTCCATTTCCCAGGTTTCCATGCTCCCTACCTAATTCTCATCTCATCACTGAATAACTCCGCTCAAAACTTTTAATTGATTCTCAAAGTTCATTGTATTATAGCGTTACAAAATAATGAATGCCTTTTTCTTTTCCCATCACTACTGAAAAGATCATAAAAGTAAAAATAATTTTCAACAACTTGCGTTCTCATTGCAAACAAAACTTGCATTTTCAATCTCAAAATCAAAGTTATTTTTTTTTATAGTGAAACTACTTTACTTAGCTTGAGAATTCAACCAGTGACTTCATACTAGAATTATCAACGGTTAATTAGTAAGTGTATATATAATATGTTTGTATATTTTATGTAGATCAAAACATATATGTTTAACATATGGTATTATTGTAGAAGATGATGAGTAGTATTATTCATATACACTTTTTCATATGATAAATTTATTAAAATATTTTCTTATTTCAATTTTACATTCAAAATTATTTTTGTGTGCATGAAATTAAATACAATATTATACAATATATCTATCAATATATACAATCTACAAATTAAATATAGGCGAAACATACATATTGAATATTGGAGTTGAATAATAATTACTTTCATACCTGTTAGTTAATAATTTAGTTTATAGAAAATGAATATAGCAGAGTATTATGGTGACTTAACATTGAATTACTTCAGTAGAATTGATAGTATAAATGAATTTCACAAAATTTTGTGAATTTATTTGTAATCTTAATTTCTGTTGTATAGTATAGCTATTTAACTCATGAAATTCATTTTTAAATTTAATTTTTGTGTTTGCTATAATTTTTTAAAAATAACCTAAATCCTTTATTTGCAAATTTATAGAATTAGTTTAGTTAGTTTTTGTTTATTTTTAAATTTTATCAAAAGAGATGTAATTTGTAAATCTACAAATTTTAATACACATCAAATATACTCAATTGCTTTTAAATACAAATTCTTAGATTTTATTTCATTTAATTTACATTTCTTCATAGAATTTATTTTATTTCATTTAAATTCATTTGTAAATAAAATTAAATAAATAAAGATTCGATAACATTTTGTATTTTATTTTCAGGAGCTACTATAGGTGCACAAATAGCAAATGTACCGTAAAGAAGAGGGTGGAGAGGTCATCTGAAGATCCAACGGTTGTCATTACCACATACGAAGGCCAACATTGCCATCACACAGTTGGCTTTCCTCGCGGCAGTATAATTAATCAAGAAGCTGCATTTTCACCCCATTTGAACCCACAATTTTATCATCCTGGGATTTCATTACCTCGAGAAAATCCTCCAACTATAACTCAGCCCCTACAAATACAGCCAGCAAAGCCGGCAGAAATCCATTCAGTCCCAGATTTAAGCCTGCAAGCTCCAGTAGATGAAGGACTACTTGGAGACATGGTGCCACCCGGAATGCGTAACAGATGACATCAATAAAAATGGTACTTATCTACACTTACGAATTTTGATTATATATTTCTTTTTTGTGATAGTCACTATTATCTATTTCGGCTGCTAGTTGCCTCATACTCTCTAGCGCCAAGTAGCCAACTTGACACAAGTGCACATGCTTCGTATATATGAGTTGAAAAATAAACTGCATAACCCTAAGCAATAATTATCATTCCAGTTCTTGCTCCGCGGTGAATATATATTTAAATGTTTCATTCCAAGAAACGTCTACATCTAATCACAATCAGGAACAACTTATTGAAGAGCTTTTTTTCTTATTTTTTCCGTGGAATGTATGATGAGTATAATCAATCTTCGCTTTAATTTAATGTTTTTATTGATTAGATTTACAACGGTGATTGTATTAGACTTCTTTTGTCTAGTTTTTCTGCTTTCACTTTGATATGGGATATCGAGAGAATCCCGTAGTCTCTAAATTTCAGTATTCAACAAACTATTAGAGAACAATCTTTTGCTCATTAATAAGCTTGCTCGACCTGATAGTGCTGATGCTGTTCATAGTTTTAGATTCTGACTATTAGTTTCCTTCATCACTTTGGCCAATGATTTGCCTTATGTATATATGAAATATGGTAGGTAAGTTAAGACTTGTAACATACTATATTTTTTCTTTAATTCCAGAATAAATGTAACAAATTTAGAAGAATCATAGAAATTAGCCAATTAAAGTGGCTTACGGTGAACTAATGGGGACCCTTGACGAGAGCCAATGTATTGACTGTGGTGTGAAAAGTGATCTATATTCTTGTTTCCTTGTGCCTTGCATCATCACCTTCATTATGTAGTTGTTATTGGTTCGAAACTTATCCACCGCGTTGCTTAGTTCTTTTCGATTGCCTCTCCTTTCTTATATAATTGCCCGCTTTATTATGTTTTGCTGTTAGCTACTCAAAAAAGTTTCTGTGTATTGTGTAAGTAATTAAAGTGTACTATCGTGGCTTACTTGGATGAACAAGTTAATGTTCACTAAAAATCTGTTCCTAGATTCATAGCATATGAAAACAAGTTCAAGTGAAAAGTTGTCCACTGATAATAAGGTTTTGGTTTCTTGAACAAGTAATTTGGAATTGAAAATTGTAAAAGGTTTAATTGATATGCCCTTAGCTAAAATAATTCTTATGCTAACATTTCTCTGGCTGTTCAATCCATGTGATAGTGGCATCTCCTCCATCTATAGGAATTTTGTAACCGTTGATATCACGTGTTCTATTCCTTATGCCTCCTTTTGTGTGGCGTGTGAGGAACTATAATTATTTATTTCCTCTCCCACTTTCACATGATCATGATATCGCTTTCTTTTCTCCATCTTTATGACTTTTTGATGCTCTAAAACCACACTTAGCTATCCGTTTCCATTTTTCCAGGAAAATTTTATAGAGGTTCGTCATTTCTAGCTAAAATTGTCTTTCATTTCACTTCTCCACTGCTAGGAAAACGTCTCTTTCTTCATGTCCATGTTCCTCTATCTCTTTAGTTGCATAAATCTGATTTTCTTAAGCCAAGTATATAACCATGCAATCTTTTGTCAGTAGTGATCATCCTCAAATTGTGTGCAAAAGAATCACTTAACATCATTGTGGAGTGTGAACCAAATTTAAGTAGCGATCAAAGAATACAAAGAAACACTCTAGGTAGAGATCAAAGAACAAAAAGAAATAGAAATATTTAGCATTGCACTTATTTAAAACTTAAAAAAGAAAAAGAAGGTTTAAAAATGTCATTTCACGGGGAAAAAGAGATGTTTTGGAAAAGTACACTCTAGAGATAATGTGACCATACACTTGTTGTCTGTTCATGAAAAGGAGCCGATCGGCGTGGATTACCTTTTCCTTTTTTTTTGTCAAGTCCCGGTATCCTTGACCTACTGGGCTGAGACTAATCCGGTTCGGGAAGGAGTTGGGGGTTAAAGTTCATTTCCCTTCCAATCGACGTTGCGGGGGATCGAACCGTGGTCCGTCCTACCAAGTTCAGCCCCCATTACCACTGAACTAAGAGGTCGTTGGATGGATTACCTTTTCCTTAACCATTCTTTAATGGAGCATGCTGCCGGGACTCCAAGTCATTCTTCATGGCTTTTTAAAGTTACTATTTTGCTACCCACCACTTTCTTTTGTTCGCTTAATCTAACCCTTTCTGTAGTATGTACAGGTGTTTAGGTTACGCGGTGCATGGAGTTCTTCCATCGATGTGTGGATCCAAATCCATTTCCATGATATGATTGCCGAATCATAGATTGGCTCCAACTGAGTTCTTTCAGTTATCCTTCACATTATGCAAGTTGTCACACCTCAGATTCATGTATGTATCAATCAGGTATGTATTGCCCTGACCTTTATAAATATATCAAACTTGCGGAATAGTTTTATGATCATACGCGTGTATGTGAAAATTGTAATCGCAAAGCAAAAATGGAAGTAAGAGGCCCTAGGTCTGTAGGAATCGTCAATCTGTATATATAAAACAAAAACTTCTGGAGTTCTAGTGAGATAAGATGTATTTGATGTGGGTATTTGGTAGAGTTTGGTGTGCCTTAGCAAGTTGATGGTGGTACCAACATACGTGACAATAGTAGCGATAATTAATTGGGAGAAAAAGAAGTGTAGTATATCAGATGTAATGGCGTGGATTTCGATGTTGCTTCAGAGAACTGTGGGGGAGGCCGACAAATAGTACATTTTTTACCTTTTCTTTTTGGGACAGTGCTATTTTAGCACTGCTTTCACCCGCACTTTGGTCCTTCAAAGCTCCCTCTGTCCATATTTTTATTATATATTACTAATTACTCAGCTTTAACCAAAAATGAAAAATTGAAAGCCCTAGTGCATTCTTTCTGGAGTATTATATATCGCATGCTGGAGATATTGCGGTAACTTGTTTCTGCTGTTTAGGAACAATTATGTAAATGGACTGTAACTGTAGTATTTCCCCACCTCCTTAAAGGTGTTCTGTTGCATCTTCTGTCACATCCACTGGAAAATGGCTCCATTATTGCAGTTGGATTATAAGATTGAGGTGAGAAATAAATCCAAGGTAAGGGATCATTCATGTTAAACTTCTTTCGGATACAGATGCTCGTGTTAACTGTGATATACTGATATGTATTGTTTTATAAAGCAAAATACAGAATGAAAATTTTCGTGCAACACAATATCTCTCTGTCTATGTGACAGTAGTACTAGGATGACAATTGAACCCGGAATTCATGGGAAATTCGTTATTCGTCCCTGTTTTGACCGGGGAATCCTCTATTTGACCGGGTAAGAGTTGGAAAAATGGGGAACGGAGGCAGGAATGGTATTCCCTCCATCCTCGAGGGAAATCTCCGTTCCCGTCGAGTAATACCTGTTAATATATATTAATTATATATTTATATTACATATATGTTATTATTATTATTGTTATTATATATATATATATATATATATATTATTTTTTTTATAATATTATATTCTAATTATTAAAATTTAAATTATATATATATATTTTGCTATCCAAAATACTATCTCAACGGGGACGAGGTGAGGATGGGTTTGGGTTTGGATTCGGGGTTTCGGGGACGGGAGGAGTCTTCGGAGATCCCGTCCCCGTTGTTATCTCTATGTGACACACCTTTGTTTTGAAGTTGAATCTTAAAAAACATTAATTAAACCAGAATACTTTTTATTTGTCCTTTATAAATGAATTTTTATTGATAAAAATGTGAAAGAGATGATTAATTAGTCAATTTTAATGGGCATTGACTTAAAATATTAATAAGGACATTTTAGTAAGATATTTAGGTTGAATGATATTTTGTGTTGCGTAAAATGAGATAGATGAAGTAAAAAATAGGAGATGGTGCGGATGCCAAGCTTTTTTCATTGGTTTGTTGATGAATGAGTAGGCTGAAACTAGGAAATTGAATGAATGTGGTATATCTGAAAAGGGAGAAGGCCAAGGAACCAATCTGTGAGAAGTTAAAAACAAAAGGGAGCATGAACATTGAACCAGTGATTCAATGTCAAAACTTACGGTTTCAGGCATCCCATTATTATTATTATTATATTAGTTTAGAACGAGAAATCTAGTACAAAACACGTGGCACAGACCGTACAGCATGACAGTTGTAAGGTGATAGGGGTGAGTGATTCTCTGCAAAACATTTATTTCTCTCTGATTTTGTGACTTGAGAGAAAAAAAAAAACAATGTTTGACAGTCATAGTGGAACTGCAGTGCTTCTTCTTTCTCAGTAAAATATTCATCAAATCAGTTTCAAATTTCATCAACAGTCATCTCCTGAAGTAGATTCATATGCAAAACAACATGAAAAGGCATATTTTAATGCGTAAAACTATGTAAATTTGGCGTATGAAGTGCAGCATATTCTACATACACTAACCTACTGCTTCGAATTTTGTCACAAAAATATTTACGGGAACTACACAGCCTAAAGTTATTGCACTACAAAAATAACAGCCGTTTCCACCAGAAATTTTCCGACTGAAAATTATTGACAAATTCGTTGGAAATTCGTCACCGGTCAAAAACCCATTTTTTGGGAGGGTATATGTTATTTTCAACGAATTTTGTCGCTAAACGGGAACAACACCACATTTCGTGTGGAAAAAAAAATTCTTTAGACGAATTTCACCAGAACACTTGCGTCGCATTTCGTCGAAAATTCTACAACAGCATTTCCGTCAAGATTCAGTGAATTTTTTTTTTTAACAAATTTCAACATAATTATTTTCTGTGTAAACCCTCTTCTTCAAAACACTCTTCAATAGCATTATACAGTCTTAAAAAATTCGAGTTCAATTATCTATACAAATGAGAGCAAATTTTAATAGTGAAATATTGTATTTGAAAAAAAAAATGTATATTTTTTCTTTTTAAAGAAAATTTCAGGTGCTACTACAACCATCAACTAGGAAAAAATTATCCATCCTAATTGAGTTTATTTTCTACATTGATTCTTAATTTATTTCTTGCTCTATTTATTTGATATACCCATTCTTAATTTATCTTGACTTAATGTCAAAATTGTAAGTAAGATATGCAATTATTTAATTTTTTTCACACAACAAAAATGACACAAATTTAATATTCATAATATCTATGCTTAATAATAATATTTAATAAAAATAATATAACACAATTACGAAGCGAATAATATGACACATGTATAAATTCACACATATCAACCATCGAACCAGAAGTCAAATATTAATTGAGTTAAGAAGGTGGGGATGATTTTCAAAGAATAGGTTGGCAGAATTTGGTTTGGCTCTTCTCATTTGAGCTACCAAAATATTAATTCTGGACGTCATTCATTTTCATTTATGATCCTCAGAACAATATACCAAAACTGTGACGATTTTAGTTTTATGTAATGTTCACTCATCAACAGATGATTTAAGAGATATTGCCCTCAAATGTTCAGAACATTTAATATCATAACTTGCTTTAAAAGTAACTTCTTAATACGTTGATTTTCAAAACTCATGCTAATCTGAATCACAATTTCGTTACGCCTTTTAGATTGAAGTCCATTCGTACCAAATTTTTCATATTGAAGCAAAAGTCTTTTGCCATCTTTTTATTGAATTACCCTACATTGAGCGTGTAGGGTTAGATTCTAGCTTCGTAACCTACTAGTTTGTCATGCTGCAATGGAGACTCCTTGTCTTTGATTAGTGGGCTAGCCCGGCCACTGACCTAAAATTTTTTAGACCAAAAAAGAAATCTTTTTATGGAATTAATGCTAATTATTCTGAAACTTATAGTCTTATAAACACTAGCTTAATTGGATCAACCATTACATATAAACACAGTAGAACCTGTGAGTTATACTTATAGAGCTAGAAAGACAGAAAACTACAAGGTTCGTGCATGAGATCAATGAGTACTAAACAAGAAATATTTTTCTGTAAAAACACAATATTATAGTTATTTTCTTGAGCTCCTCTATCTCGTGTTCTAGTTACAAAAAGACTGGTAAGACGGTACTGCTGTAGCGAAACAAAACCAACAAACGTCGATGGGAAACGAGTCCTATTGGCAGCTGCCTAGTTCGTGACTACATATTCTGAGCATGGACATCATAATACTGGAAAACTTACATCGTTGTAATGGGAAAATCGCAGAAAATCTGAAGGATAAGTTTGTAATAATTGGAATGGTAGGTGATGGTGCAACCACCTGAAAATTGATATTGAGTAACAAAGAAAAGTGAATAAATTTGATGGTTAGAATGATTCGACAGAGCAATGATCATGTTATGCCCATTCTTCGATTGCAAGAGTCGTCCCAACCACTCCATTCCCTTTCATCAATCGCTCTGTTCACTTAACTGAAATATTCTTGTAAACCAAATCGATCTGCTCAACACTTTATAATTTAGAATTTTTTTAAGAGGATAAAAACAATTAAGTTAAAAATAATATAAAAAGCAAAGAGATAGGATTATAGAAATACGCGATGAAAAGGGAAAAATTATGGAAGTATATACGATAAAGAGAGGACCGCTCACTTTGTTTCCGTCTATGAATGTTATTGTCAAGAAATTTACGATGTCTAGATAGAGTTGATATCTAGAATTTAGGACAAGGTTAATAGAGGTTTGAATTCCATATGAACCTGTGAGTTGTCACTTTATGTGTAGGAATACAATGGGGTGGATCAGGGTCGGATTATGGTTTTTTCGTCCTCGTTTGAAAACATTTTTTCTTTTTCCGTCTTCATTCCGTAACTCATTGGATTACAAAATTATTATCTCATCTCGCTCCGTTTAAAAAATATAAATTTGTTTCCACTCCACTCTGTTCCGTCTTTTAAACATATAATTTTTCTATTTATAAAATATATAGTTTTTTAGCAATTATTATAATCTAAAATATGTAATTCATAGTATAATTAACATTTAATTTAAGAATAAAGTGCAAATACGTAGATTATGTTTTTATAATAAAATATTTAAACAAATGTTGATTGCTCTCTATCCCATCGTGTTTCTAATTTTCGATTGCTCTCTATCCCATCGTGTTTCTTGTCAAATGCTGAAAAACTCGTTATAAATTGAGTCGGATAAGGTCTCTACAGATATGAGCTTTTTTTGTCATCCATATTTACGTGAACCTCTTTCCTTTAGGAAAATGTTCACATTGTTAAATAAAAATATAAAACTCTTCAACAATTGTTTTGGTGGGCTCCAACACTCATGTGAAGTCATTTTTTTTAAAATTATTTTTTAATGTCCATTTTTATACTATAAATAGGTAAATGAGTACTCTATTTTTATTATATTTTTTTATTTCAAATTAAGTTTGTCAAGAAAAATGAATATAAATTCTAATATGCTATTTTCTAAAAATTCAAACAATAAAAATTTTGAAAATTCCAAAATCAACTCTCCCATAAAATAATTACTATTATATTTATTTTATCTTTTATTTATTTAATAAAATATTTTAGATAATTTAAATTTGAATATATTATTTTTTATTGTATAAAATAAATTTTTTATTATATGTAATTATATATGCAGTATATTAAAAAAATATAGCAATTGTGGTCCCAACTAATTAAGTATAAACATTTGAATCAGTTTTATAGCATTAGTGAGATTTTAAGGAATTGATGTTTATAGATGAAGAGGTAATAAGATACTTAGTTGACACTTTTATAAATCTTATATGAGGTTCCCCACTAGAGATGCCCTAACACATCACGGGTGTTATAAACTCCATATTAGTCTTGCCCTAAAAAAGGAGACTATATTTATTGTGTTTTGAAATTAATATTCAATTTTACTACTAATAACACCAGAATTTAATATCAAATTTATTTTAACTATAACTTAAATTTTATTTTACTTTTTTAAATTATGATATAATATATTTTCAAATGGATAAAATTTTTATGAATTTTTTTAATTTTAGAGAACAATATATGATTTATTAAAATAATTTAAATTATTTTTAAAAATATTTATTTTATAAAATTCGTAATTCTCTTCTATTTTATTAAACAGATTTATATGTTTATTTTTTATCCGGGGTCGATTTAACGTTGTAGTTCTCTAGCTTTCTGTAGATATCTTAATTGTTCATTTCAAAGTTAATAGAATAAAAAATCACATGTCAAATATCGTAATTATGCTGTTTTATTTTCTTTCTGTAGTTTCAACACAAACAAATTATCATATAACTGATCACTACGTTATTTTGCGAAATTTATTGGATCTTAAGCCTCCACAAGATTTCGTTGCCTTGCAAATGACCCTTATCTCTTTGTCGGTGCATCCACTTTAAAAAATTTCTAGATCCATCAATGTATATAGTTCTATCTGTAGCACTAATCATATTTTTACTTGTCAAATCATTGTTCAGATATGAAAGTAAAATGAAGTTTGGTTTTTCTGTTAATAGTAATATACAGATAACAGGCTTTACAATTCTCATGTTTATTGGCAGAGCCCTGCATGTACAATATTACGTACATCATCACTAACAAACTAATCATGCATCTCTTCTTTCGGGTAACTCCTTAACAAATCCCAGAAAATTTTCTATGATGAACACTGAAATTATGATTTTTCCTCCGAAAACAATTGGAAAACATGTTCCTTTGCTTATGGAAGTTATTTCAACCTAAAAAGTATGTAGAAGTAGGAATTAGATCAGTCTTAAGCAAACTGACAATAATGCTAAGAATTTCTGAATTGCAAAGAGTGTCTATTAATTTTATACGCAGCACTCATCATCGGAGCATTATTACCACTTGATTTAAAAGTTACTTCAGGACTGAATATCAATCAGTATCCATTTCGGCTAACTGTCCCCTTAAAAACATAAATAGGATCTCCGTTCTCAACGCCATGCCACTGAAGGCTACAATTATCTCGCATTATTCTCTGCTTGTGTATAAACAAATAATCATCCTGAGGAAGAATTTTTCTGCTTAAAAGAAGCTGCCTCAGATCATTAACCGTGTCGGACTCTCCGATTTCAAGGGGTATGGTAGCTGCATTTAGCAGAGAAGATGATGTTTGAATCACCACGCTCAGCTTCCTTGCTGCAGTCTCATCTTTTATTCTGGACAGACCCTTGAGGAACACAACGATCTCTGAGAATTCGTGCACTGCGTACTCACTTAAATTGCGAAAATCATCTTCCAGCTCCATCCCAGAACAGAAAAGTGACATTCTTTTGATAGGAGTACCTCCAACAATGTGAATCTTTTCTTTCAGGCTACGCACCGTATCGGTCGTGTCAACTTCAATGTTGATTTGCCTGGAAGAGAATTTCACAGTGATTGGGATCTTGGTGTGGTAACTAGAGAACGAGGGAGGAATGGTTTTGACATTGAGGTCAATTTTTGTGCCTTCAGTGACGATAGGATAGTCCTCCATGTCTAGTCCATCAACGAGTTCCCAACTGGACACTGATAGTGATTGTTCTGCTACTGCAACACCAAGAAATTGCTCAATCTTTCTTTTCAATTCTGTGACAGGTTCTTGATTACCAGCTTCCAGAACAAATTCTTGGTCATGATAAACAATGGAAATTCTCATCTTATCGCCAAGTTTAAGCCTCTTTTTCTCAAATAATTTATTTTTTTAGAGTGATTTCAAGTGGGAATATATATTGCAAGGATGTCATGTTGGAGATTCTACAGAAGCATTATTTGTTGTAAGAAATCATGTCAGAAGAGTGAAAACGCCAATTGTATGGTCTCAATTGTTCAGCATTCGGGTATTTTAGGAAGCATGAGTTTAAGCAGATCATTTGCATGCACAACGGCACAAGCAGAAATATGCACTCTCGTCTCGTTACACTGAATCACAAGAAATGACTCGCTAAATATGTTATATTCCCTGTTCATTTTCACAGACTCGACTCAGTTTAATAGCCGAAAGAAACTCACTACAATGATATAATAGAGAGCACATCAACTTGAGTTGGACCTCTGATCTGTAAGAGAATATATAAAAATAAAAAGAATTATAACTTAAAGAAATGTAAATCTTTTAGACTTTAGAGCCAATTAACCAAAAAAGTAAATATTTTTTTTTTTATCAAATTATAGTAATATAAGAAATAATTCTCATTTTATGGTCATTTTTAAATATTTTTATTTAAATATTTTTTTTAGAAAGCGATATTATGTCATTAAATATAACATAATGTCACTTTATATTATTTTTTATTCAAGTTAATTATAACTAATAATAGAAATAAATACTGGTAATAATATGAGAATAGTTGGTAATTATAGTGGGCATCATTACTTAAATAGATTTTAATAATGTTATAAGATTAGAATAAATGATTTCATAATAATTTAATGATAATAAAATAAATGTAGATGATTTTTTATATGTACATTTATTTAATTGAACTAGATTTTTTTTAAAAAAATAATGTTATATTTAATTGATTAATAATTTTTGTAATTAAAAAAAGTTAAGGATTATCTATGCATAAACAAATTTTGCTGGCGAAATTGATGTTGGCTTGAAACTGTGTGAATCCAAATTGCATATTTTATGCGATGTGTGTAAGTTGCAATATTTCATATGGTGAATTGCTATCTAAATGTGGTTGTGACATTTAATCATGGTGAAATAGCTAGTCGAGATAGATTTTCAAAATAATCGGTATATAATGTGAGTGTGTAAGCAATGACGAACTTAAGGTGGCGCATCCCAGTGGCGTCGGTGAAACCTCCTCTCATTGGGAATTCCGTCAGTCTGCAGTTATACGGTGCACCCACTATTCGAAGTTGTTTATCAAATAGTTAAAATTATTGAATTCTAAAATGCAATCTCTAAATTGTTCAAACACAATTAGTAAGATAAAAACACAACCCCATTTTAATTAAATAATAAGACTTTTTCTTCTTACAAAATCATATTTTCATTTAATAAAGTTAATTATTTAGAAATTAAATATAATAATTGATCTAAGTAATTTTAATAAAAATACATCACTACTAATGTATTTTCATATCATAACACAACTTTATTTATATAGTTTCAAACTTTTATAATAATGAATTATGACTACAGAAGGCTTATTGCTGAATTTCTTTTTTGCAGAAAAAAGTGGGTCTAATCGAGTTCTCTGAATGTTTGATAGTGTTGTAAGTTTATTTTTTTATAATTTTAACAGTGTTCACTTGTTATTGCTGAGTCTGATTTATGCAGTGAATCTTTTTTCTTGTGTTTGACTTTTTCTTAACTTGCAAATGATTGTATTTGTATTTTGAAATATTGTATGTATATTTGGATATGATGGATCTAATTGTTTTAGCATAATCTTTTTATTTTGTGTTAATGCTTACTTGTGTATTTGAGTCGATATGTATCATCTGATGGTTTTAATTAATGTTTATTGTTTCAATTATTTAGATTTATGTATGTTTGATATGAGTGAACATAACTTTGTGTTCATTTGTGTTCATTCGTAGATGTGTTTGTCAAAGAGAATTAAAAAGGCCAAAACAGTTTGAAAAGGTGAAGGGAAATACAAAGACTTGCACGCCTTATATATCACTATGTATTGATCAAAACGTTGCATGGATATGCGAGTGAAAGTGATATTGAATATTTGTTTTTAGTTGTTTGTTCTGTT
This sequence comes from Breynia disticha f. nivosa, assembly GCA_948193385.1. NCBI lineage: Eukaryota > Viridiplantae > Streptophyta > Magnoliopsida > Malpighiales > Phyllanthaceae > Breynia > Breynia disticha. The sequence continues at coordinate 7,688 of CANYCX011120489.1, read as the reverse complement.
GTTTCATTTTTCAAAGTATTAAGCTATTAGATGCTCAGAAATTTACATTTCTTTCGTATTTCTATTAGAATGATATGTCTTATTATATATTTTTGTTTATGAAATAATTTAATTGTGTTTTGAGTCTAAATAAGCCTTTTTCTAATATAAAAAAAGTATATCATCGTGTCCTACACATTTTATATAGTTTTCTTTAGGAATTATTGATTAACATAGTTTTTTGGATATAAAAATGCTACCAAAATTATAATTTTTTTTTGCGTTCAAACGCGAAAATGCATCGAAAAAAGCGTATTTAATATTGCAAGCATCCTTTTGATTGTTATAGATTTTTTTGTGGTAAACGTTGTTTCAAACATGAGTCTATTTGTGTCTGCATCCTTATATCAAAATCAATATTCATATAATTGACACTGAAGTCTTGAAAATTTTAAACATCATCCCATACATCGTCATACTGTGATAATACCTCAATGTCATCCATTGAGTTCATATATCTGAACAAATTGTGTTATGTGTATTCAGTCAAATAATTTGTATCCTAAAAATATGTCTCTAAGTACGGATCACGAGAGAGAGTTTGAGTCTAAGCCTTTTGAAGATTGGTGTGGAAAGTACGGCATAGAGCACAAATTTTCGGCCCCAAGAACACCCCAAAAAAATGGCGTTGTGGAGAGAAACAACCGCACTTTGGAAGAGATGAGTCGTACCATGTTGAATGAGTATAATCTTCCTAAGTACTTTTGGGCCGAAGCAATGAATACGACGTGCTACACCATCAATAAAGTATACCTTCAGAGGGACCAAATGAAGACATGCTATAAGATGTGGAAAGGTAAGAAACCCAATATCTCGTACTTTCATCCATTTGATTGCAGGGTATATATCTTAAATGATGGAAAAGACAATTTAGGAAAATTTGACTCTAAATTCGACATTGGTATATTCTTAGGGTACTCTAGTCATAGTAAAACATATAGAGTGTTTAGTGCTAGAACTAATGTAGTTGAAGAGTCTATTCATGTTAAATTTGATGATTTAATCTTACCTCCAAGAAATGTAGTGTTTGTTGATGACTATGATGTAGTTGAAACTTCTAAGAAAGGTGAGCAAGGTGTTAATAAAGCCACTCAAATTGAGGAAACTATCTAAGATGAGGTTAAAGAAGAAGTTAAAGCACTTGTTCCACTTGAGAAGGATTGGGTACATGTCAAGGAGCACCCCATAGATCAAATCATTGGCAAAGTGGAGTATGAAGTTAGGATTAGAAGAGGACTACTTGAGTACTACAAGAATTTTACCTTCGCCCCAATGGTAGAGCCCAAGAATATCAAGGAAGCCTTGGATGATGATAAATGGTGTATAGCCATGCAAGAGGAACTCAATCAATTCAAGAGGTGCAATGTTTGGGAGTTGGTTCCACCTCTTAAAGATAAGGCAATTATTAGAGTTAAGTGGGTTCACAAGATCAAGTATGACGAAGATGGAAACCCAATAAAAAATAAGTCAAGGTTAGTGGCTCAAGGGTACAATCAAGAACAAGGATTAGATTATGAGGAGACTTTCACACCGGTAGCAAGATTGGAGGCTATCCGACTACTATGTGCTTATGTGGCTCATAAAAAGATCAAGAAATATCAAATGGACGTAAAGAGTGCCTTCATGAATGGAGTGATTCAATAAGAGGTATACGTTAAGAAACCACCAGAATTTAAAGACCAAGAGTACCCAAATCATATGTACAAGTTGAAAAAGGCATTATATGGGTTGAAGCATGCATCTAAAGCTTAGTATGAAAAGTTAAGCTCTTTCCTAATTCTTTATGGCTATGAAAGGGCCCATGTGGATAACACTCTCTTTATCAAGAAGCTTAAAAATGATGTGTTTATTTGTCAAATTTATGTTGATGACATTGTATTTGGTACTACTAAACCCTCCATGAGTGAGGAATTTTGTTCTTTGATGAAAGGTGAATTTGAGATGAGCATAATGGGGGAGCTCACTTTCTTCCTTAGACTTCAAATAAAACAAAAAGAGGAAGGAATATTCATTACCACATAAAATAGATCAAGGAGTTGCTAAAGAAGTTTAAGCTTCAAGATTGCAAGGAAATGTAAACTCCAATGGCATCGATAGTAAAGCTTGATAAAGATGAAGATGGAAAATCAGTGGATGTAAAGCTCTAGAGAGGTATGATTGTCTCACTCTTCTATTTAACGACTTCTAGACTTGATATTATGTTTGTGACTTTTATGTGTGCTAGGTATCAATCTAATCCTGAAGAATCACACTTGATTGCATGCAAAAGAATCTTTAAATATTTGATTGGAACTATAGGTTCTTGCTTGGATTTAATCTTATGGCTTATAGTGATGCGAATCATTGTGGATGTAAATGATTTCATGTCATTTTATTGGATCTTGCCTAATCTCATAGAGTAGAAAGAAACAAAATAATGTAGCTATATTCACGGTCGAATTATAATATGTAGCCGTCAGAACTGCATGTGCACAAGTGTTATGGATTAAATACCAATTAGTAGATCATGTCATAGAACTTGAAAAGATTCCCATAATGTGTGATAACAATAGTGCTATCAATATTAGCAAAAATCCCAAAATGCATAGTAGAACTAAACACATAGAGATAAGGCATCACTTCTTGAGAGATCATGTTTAAAAGAATAACGTAAGTTCAAAATTTGTTAAAACCAATGAGCAATTAGCGGATATTTTCACCAAACCTTTAGATAAAATGAATTATGATTCAATAAGATTTAGGCCAAGAATGTGTAGTTTAAATGAGATATAAGTTATTTTTAATGATAATATGTTGAATTGTGTTATTGTTTTATGATTTTATTGTTCATGATTAATACTTAATTGAATTTTGATCATACATTTGATTTGTTCAATTTAGTGTTAATTAATGGTTATTGATGTTAATTTGATATGATATGATGTTTTGATATGTTTATGAGGTTGATTTTGGAGGTTTGATGTTATTAAGTGTTTTGTGGTGTTAAATGTTAATCTTGAATGGTTGATGTTGATATGTTTTGATGAGTTGATGATGCACTTAGTTTGTAGGTTGAAATGTTTGATTTTGATTGTTAGAACATTGAAATTAGATGATTTGATTGAACTAAATTTTGAGTTAAATCCTAGTTGCATTTACATATCATATATGTTGATTATAGCGTAAAACATGTAATTGTGCAAATCTATGTTAAAGTTACATTTTCTGCATATTTACGACGCAATCATACACTAATATGGTCACGGGATTGATGGAATATGATCATAAGGAAAATAGTAGTCGTCGGGATGATAGAGTATATATCTATGCAAAAATAACGTACACTAGTAAGAAGAATAACGTACGTTATTCTAGAAAATGCAGACCAGAAGAATAACTTGTGACAGAAAGGTTTTAGCATATCTTAAAAATTAACGTATGTTAATATCAGTATTAATGTACATTATCAGGTTCTAGAGGGTTTTAAAAGCACGACAAAAGCCATTTTCCCTCATTTCCCACTCTAAACAAAATGCAAAACCCTTCGAAAACTTACCCTAAAACCTCAAAAACCTACGTTAAAACCTCAAAACTTGTTCCAAAGCACTCCTCCATCATACATATACAAAACCCAATTATCAAACACTCTAAAAAACATCAAAATCCTTCATATTTCCCAAATTTCCTCAAAACCCTAATTCTTCAAAACTTAAAATGGGGCAAAAACGGACTGCTAAATGGACGAGGAGAGGTGAAGGAAGATCTTCTAGGCCACCACTAGACTATGATGACACTCGATTTATGAGTAAGAATGCACAAACCTAATTGGATAATGTGTTGAGTGATGAATCCTTTTTTGAGAGCCTATTATTTAGATATAGTTCATTGATTGAGGTTGGTTTGCATATAGAGCCTGTGTTTAGGAGAGTTGGATTTAGTTCATATGTCTCACAGATTTTTTATATTCATAAGGTATATGTGAGGGAGTTTTATGCCTATCTTTCACACTTTGTTGATGATTTTAGAGAGCTCACTATCAAATCCCGTGTGAACAAGACTGATATTAAATTCAATGAGAGTAATTTGAGCTCGTGGTTTGACTTGAACCAGAATGGATATAAGTGCTTAGGCAATTTTGAGTACAGCGAGGAGGAGAATTTGGAGTACTTGAAAGATCCAGATTTGGTTCTTAAGAGTAGAACAAACAGTTATACTGCGATTAGATGGATCAAATTACAATCCTGACTGGCTGGGAGAGATAGAGAGTTGGATTGCAACTCTTTTGGCATTCATATGCGGATAGTTCACAATGCTCTTACATGCACTATCACACCTAAGGTATATACCTAGAGCATCCTGCGAGGGATAGATTTACAGATGATGTACCACGTCTTGCAAGGCAACGACGTGAAATTTTGTTTTACCATTATGTCCTATATGATTAGCAAGGCAGAGTTTATGTTTAGAGAGATTTATAGGACACAGTCACGAGAGAGGCGTACTGGGATACCATTTAGAGCTATTATCGCTCACATCTTTGACTAATGTAGCGTAAACTTGTCTGGATTGAGGAGATCAAAGGTACATAGTAATCAAATTGTTGATTACTATGATGTAGGAAAAACTTCTAAGAAAGGTGAGCAAGGTGTTAATAAAGCCACTCAAATTGAGGTATCTATCAAAGATGAGGTTAAAGATGAAGTTGAAGCACTTGTTCCACTTGATAAGGATTGGACAAAAGTCAAGGAACATCCCATGGATCAAATTATTAGCAAAGTGGAAGATGGAGTTAAGACTAGGAGAGGATTACTTGAGTACCACCAGAATTATGCTTTTGTCTCAATGGTAGAGCCCAAGAACATCAAGGAAGCCTTAGAGGATGATAAATGGTGTATTTCCATACAAAAGGAACTCAATCAATTCAAGAGGTGCAATGTTTGAGAGTTGGTTCCACCTTCTGAGGACAAGGTGATTATTGGAGTTAAGTGGATTCATAAGATCAAACATGACGAAGATGGAAACCCAATCAAGAATAAGTCAATGTTGGTTTATCAAGGGTATAATCAAGAAGAAGGATTGTATTATGAAGAGACTTTCACACCGGTATTAAGATTAGAAGCTATTCGGTTATTATGCATTTATGCGGCTCATAAGAAGATCAAGCTATATCAAATTGATGTAAAAGTGCCTTCTTAAATGTAGTGATTTAAGAAGCGGTATATGTTAAGAAACCACCAGGATTTGAAGACCAAGAGTACCTAGATTATGTGTACAAGTTGAAAAGGCTCTATATGGGTTGAAACAAGCACCGAAAGCTTGGTACGAAAAGTTGAGCTCTTTCCTAATCCATTATGGCTATGAAAGGGGTCATGTGGATAACACTCTCTTTATCAAGAAGCTTAAAAATAATGTGCTTATTTGTTAAATTTATGTTGATGACATTATATTTGGTACTACTAACCCCTCTATGAGTGAGGAATTTTGTTCTTTTATGAAAGTTGAATTTGAGATGAGATGATGGAGCATCTCACCTTCTTCCTTGGTCTTTAAATAAAACAAAAAGAGGAAGAGATCTTAATTGACCAAACCAAATACACCAAGGAGTTACTAAAAAAGTTCATACTTCAAGATTGTAAAAAAAATGCAAACTCTAATGGCATCAACACTAAAGCTTAATAAAGATGAAGATGGAAAATTAGTGGATGTAAAGCTCTATAGAGGTATGATTGGCTCACTCCCCTATTTAATGACATCTAGACCCTATATTTTGTTTGCGACTTGTATGTGTGCTAGGTGCCAATCTAATCCTAAAGAATCACATTTGAGTACATTTGTGTGCTAGATACTTAATTGGAACTTAGTTTTAGGACTTTGCCTATAGTAATGTAGATCATTGTGGATGTAAGTTGGATAGGGAAAGTACTAGTGGATCATGTCACTTTATTTGATCTTGCCTAATCTTATAAAGTAGTAAGAAACAAACTAGTGTAGCTATATCCATGATCAAATCAGAATATGTAACTGCAAGGAGTGCTTGTGCACAAGTGTTATGGATTAAATACCAATTAGTAGATTATGGCATAATGGTTGAAAAGATTCCCATAATGTGTGATAACACTAGTTCTATCAATCTTAGCAAAAATTCCATAATGCATAGTAGAATCAAACACATAGAGATAAGACATCACTTCTTGAGAGACCATGTTTAAAAGAATAACACAAGTTTAGAATTCTATAAAACCAATGACCAATTAGTGGATATTTTCACTAAACCTTTAGATAAAATGAATTTTTGACTCGATAAGGTTTAGGCTGGGAATGTGTAGTTTAAATGAGATATAAACTGATTTTTAATGATAATATGTTGAATTGTGTTATTGCATTATGATTTGTTGTTCATGATTCATACTTAATTGAATTTTGGTCATATGTTTGATTTGCTCAAATTAGTGTTAATAAATGTTCATTGATGTTAATTTAATATGATATGATGTTTTAATATAGTTATGAGGTTGATTTTAGAGGTTTGATGTTATTATATGTTGATTTTGATAAGTATTGAGTGTTTTGTGGTGTTAAATGTTGATCTTGAATGGTTGATGTTGATATGCTTTGATGTGTTGATGATGCATTTAGTTTGTAGGTTGAGATGTTTGATTTTGAATGTTAGAACATTGACACTAGATGATTTGATTGAAATAGATTTTGAAGGTTTCATTTTCATATCAGACATAATGATTATATGTTATAAAGCTTGTTATTATGCAAGTCTGTGTTAATGTTATAGTTTTTGTATATTTATGACATAATCATGCAGTAATATGGTCACGAGATTGACATAATATGATCCAAAGGTAAACAACAATCGTCTGGATGATAGTTGTTGCATATGTGCAAAAATAATGTATGTTTGGATATAGAATAATGTATGCTATTCTGGAAAATGAAAACATAAAGAATAATGTATAATGAGCAGTTTTTATCATACTTTAAACAATTAACGTATATTATGGTTAAAATTAACGTACATTATCAGGTTCAGGGACAATTTTTAAACTCGGCAGAAGGTTCATTTATAACATCCTCGCACCGAAAACATATAATTAATGTAATAAGTAAAATGTTTAATAAAAATAAGAATTTAGCTGATAAAATGACAAAAATTAATTATTAGAAACAAGTTTAAGGAACATTGAAAGAAGGTTTATGGAAGGTTGATATTAAGTAAACAAAGAATCAAAGGAAGCATAAAAATAGAAAAGTACATGTGGTGGAGGGTAAAAATGCGTGGTGGGCACGACCACGCGTAATCCACATCCCACCATGCGTAGTTGTCCGGTTTAGTGAAAAAATATAAGTTCGGGCAGTCGAGAAATCAAGCAGAACTTTCAAGAACACAATTAAAGCTCCAGAGGAAAGGGGAAAGAGAGAGAGCTGAGGAGAGTGAGAGAGATTAAGAGAGAAACTTAAAGATTTAGTTAAGAAATTGATTTAAGTTATCGAATCGATCTTAATCTCGAGCCGGGAACTCAGTGGTATTATCGAAACAGGTAAAACTCAAATTTTTTGTAAATTTTTATGAGTTTTTCTATTGAAAGCTTTGAGTTTTTTGAATGAATTATTGAAATAATTAGAGAATTGAGATAGAATTGATTTGGATTGGGAATTTA